>PVIU01013306.1:0-56400 GCA_004026605.1 Ondatra zibethicus | reverse complement strand
TCATGACTTATGTTTCAGTTAAGCTGTGGCTGGCTGGTGAGCCTATCTCTGTCCTTCATCCCCCAGTTCTGGAGTTACAGGCACACATGGCCTAACTTTGACATGGGTGTTGGGAATTCAAACTCAGCTGCTGATATTTGCTCAGTAAGTGCTCTTACCCACTGAACCATCTCTATAGCTTGGTAATTGCTGTTATAAAAATGTAAATATCTGAAATTATAAAAATAATTACAGTATTATTCATTCTCTGGGTGAGAAAATTGAAGTACACAGAGTAAATAACTTCAAGGTAAAAGGTGTTGATGGAGCTGCTTTTGAGCAGCTCTCAGGCCTGAGAACTCTTCTCCGCTGGCCAGGAGAGACCTCTGGTCCGAGGTCAGAGCACTGGCCAAAGAGGCTGGCCCATTGTCTTTCTTACATCTCCTTCGCTCCTCTGAGAGTCTTTGTGTTGACCAGCAGTGTTTTATGTTTGGAGGTGCTGGTGATGAAACCCCAGTACATGCTAGGCAAGCACTTGCTTTTGAAGGGAAGTCAACTTATAATAATGAGTGCTTGACCTTGAACCACCAAGTTCCACGGAGGGACGCACAGCCAGCAATGAGGAATTACTCAGCACGTTCTTGCTGCGTTGACACTTTGTTGTGTCTTTTCTCTTATAAAATTTATTACTTTAAATTTGTGTGAAAGCAATGAGTTGCATCAGAGCGTTTTTGTCAGCCTTCCATCTTATCATTTCCTCCCCAGCAGCCCCCACCCTCCGCCTGCTCCCTTTCCTTTTCCAGTTCCTCCCATCTCCTGCACTCTCATCTCATGCATTCCTTTACAATACCTATTTCTCTCTACCCTTAAGCTCTCCTCCTCTCCAGCCACAACCCCCTTTCTAGTTTTGTGACCTATGCACACACATGTAAACACACACACACACACACAAATTTAATTGACCCAGGGAACTAGGTTTTACTCTGTATCCCAGGCCAGCCCCAAACTAAAGATTCTCATGTCTCATCCTGCCAAGTACTAGGATTGTAGGTGTGCAACACTACACCTGGCCAAAAGCAAAGATCTTCAGAGGACAGAATCGAGGGCTGAAATTGCGATGCTCAGCCCCTCTCCTCTGTAGCTCTGACGCCCTGGCAATGGCTCTGGCTCCCTTAGGAAATGCTATGGCCAGCAAGCTACAGTGAGACTAACTCCTGCCACACCCAGAAGATAGGGATCTCGATGGTGACAGCCATCTGGGAGCAGTCTCATGCCGCTTCTAGGGTCAGAGTCTGTGACTGTGTGTGTGTGTATGCACACACGTGAGCTCACACAAAATAGAGAGACTGTGTACATTCATATATGTATATCTGTGTGCATATGCATGTGTATATGCACATAGAGGTCAGAGATCTCTTTCTCTGGTTGTCTTTCTTGATCACCCTCTACCTTGTTTATCCATCTAAAATGGGAGGGGCACCAGCTGACAGAGGACAACTTTGAGGAGTCAGGTCTTTCCTTCTACCTTTCCAAGCATTCGGGGTTGAGGTTCAGGTCACCTGACTAGTAAATTAAGTACCTTTACCTGCTAAGCTATCTTGACAGTATCTCTCACTGAACCTAGCTCTCAATGGTTGGCTAGCCTGGCTGGTCAGCAAGGGCCAAGGATCCTCCTTTCTCTACATCCCCAACATTGGGGGCTCAGCGCACAGCATTTTACGTGGGTGTGGGATCAAACTCAGGCCCTCACATTTGTGCCACAAGCACTCACTGGCCGAGCCATCTCCCCAACCCCTACCCACAGTTTAAACCCAGTTATTTTAAGTTCAGCTACTTCCAATCGCCGCTGCATGGTGTCCTAGCAGGGTTGGGACAACAGAAGTCTGCCTAATAAGCCTCATGGAAGGACCCAAAGACATTAAAAGCCTGTTTTTATTAATTTTTTTCTTAGCTGTTCCTGGTCTAAAACAGAAATCACTCACTGAAGGTCCCTGAGACACAGAAAAACATGGTTTTAAAACTGACCTTTTACGATGTCCCTAACGCCCCTGCAAACTATGTCAAACATTGAACATTTTCTCGTTGGTATTTCCTTTAAAATGGCTGCTTATCAGTCTCACATATTTTCCCAAGAACTCAAGGGAGATTTGTAGTGGGATAATCCAGTTCACATGCTAAAAAAGAAACCCCACAGACCTCGTGATGTAATGAAGAGAGTGTAACAACAGAGGCTCTGAAGGAAACCGGAAGATTGGGTATCTTAAAGAGAAAAACCACACAGATACAGCGCTGGCCTGCCGAATTGCTGACCAGGTTTCTCCATGCACAGAGCTGGGGTTTCTGTTAGTAACTGCAGCCCTGATGTGTTGAAAGGAAAACCAACCACCATCAGCCCGCTGTGTTCCTGCATGGGAGAGGTTACATGTCTTTTCAATGTGATATCTTAAAGCTGCTTTAATTTTTTATTTTTATAAAAATATATTTTTATTAAAATTATATTTTTTATATTTACTATATATAAAACATATAAACATATATTATATAAAGAATATATATGTGTGTGTGTGTGTGTGTGTGTGTGTGTGTGTGTGTGTGTGTGTTTGTATTTAATGTTGAAACGGCAAACATGCCTATGTAGTGTCCTGGGTCCTACATGAGGAATCTAGAGCCTGGACAAGCAAATTGCTTTTCCAAAGCGCACAGCTAGTGAAAGGCAAGGAGACGTCTGCAACCCTGTGGGATTCAACACTGGAATCTGTGTTTTCAAGACTTTCCACAGCACAGGGACAGTGTGTGTCTATGTGTATGTATGTGTGTGTTTGACTGCACTCTGTCCCAACATGTTAGTGGAGGTTCCACAGAGTAACATCTTGTCACATACCCATACTGGCCAACGGCTGACAACAGCTGTCTTCTTTTATGGCTCTCCACTGTACTTTATGAGACAGGGTTTAGCAGTGAACGTGAAGTTTTGTCCAGAGGGCTGGTCAGCAAGCCCCCGTGACCCATCCATGCTCTCCCTAGCCCTAGGGTTACAGGCACCCACAACCTCATGCAGAATTTGTGTGGGTTCTAGGAATTCAAACTCATGCACAGCAAGCACAGAGCTCACTGAGCCATCCCCCCAGCCCCCGATTCTGTTGCTTGCTAGTAGTGGGAGTCCAGTTGTTTCCCCCTTGGCCTCAGTTCACTCATGTGTAAAGTGAAGTTAAATCACCTCTGGGACGTTTGATTACTGTGGGGTTCCTACCACATCTACTAGTAATGGAACAGACACAGGCCTTGACATCCAGCAACTTTGACCCGGTTCTTGTCATCTCCAAACACTGTCTCCATGTAAGGGCATCCCTCAGAAGATCCCCTGTGACCTCAAGAGAATTGGTCTCCACCGGTTCACTTTCATCACTTTGTCCATGTCCTCCGGAACACTTGTCTCAAGCTGTAGTCTTACACACAGCTGTTCGTCTGTCCAGTCTCTCTCTACCCCTGACCCATCAACAAGCTACTGAGTTTTGTGCACCATTGTCCCCAGCACTGGATGTGGTGACAAGCAAGTTGTTTTTAAAATGGCACAGTGGGAGCTGGACTCGGGGGTACACAGCTGCAGTTCCTGTGTTTTAGAGGCAGAGAGAGACAGGATCAGGAGTTTGAGGCTAGTTTGGTCTCCATATTGAACTCTAGGCAAGCTGGAGCTACTTCTCTGTCTGTTAGAACCCAACTCTGTCTGTTTGTCTGTCTCTGTCTTGGTCTCCATCTCTCTTTTTTAAATATGTGTCGGCACTTTGCCTTTTTGTATATCTGTGTACCCCATTTGTGCCTGAAGCCCACAGAGGCTAGAAGAGGGTTTCGGTTCCTAAGAGCAAGGATGTAGCTTCAGGAGTTGAATTCAAGGAAGAGCAGCCACTGTTCTTAACCACTGAGCAATCTCTCCAGTCTAAGACCTTGTCTCAAAATAAAACAAAATAAAAATATAATAAAATAGCACAGTGGCAATGCTTCCTTGCAAAGTTGATTTTATTTATTTTAATACTTTTATTACGTGTGTGTGTGTGTGTGTGTGTGTGTGTGTGTGGTACAGAACTCCTCTAAGAGAAACTTAGAAGAGTCTGTTCTCTCCTTCTACTATGTGGATTCCAGCGATTGAACTCAGGCCTTCAGGTGTGGGGAGCCAGCGCCTTTACCTGCTGAGCCACCGTGACAGCCCAGCAAAGTTAATTTTAGAAGCTATTACCAGGATTGTAGGTAAAAATGCCAATGTTTGTGCATAGTAAAAAGAAATCAGAATAAATTGCTTAAAGCATTATGAGATTAAGAGCTTTTTTTTTTTCTGGCCACAGGGTAATGGCTGGGAGTAAGTTAGCATCATTGTTTCAATTTTCCAGACCGTCTTTATAACCACAAACTGTTTTGTAATCAGATTCACATTTCCAAGAAAAAAAGAGCATGAACTTTTGGTAGCTGCCGAACTTGATGCACTGCCCCCCTTTGCAGCATTTCTCAAGCGAGTGTGTTAACTCACCTCGAAGACCTTTGCTTATGTTAAAGACCTATCCACATCAACTAATAACAAAACTGAACTTTAGATGGAAATCGTGAATCGCATCTGGGAGGGGACCTCAGAAACTTCCCCATTTTTAATTGACTGGAGCCAGGACGAGGCATCTTATCTAGACCTGTCCAGACATCTGTGCCCCATGACTCTGCTCAGGGAATCTTTGTTAAGAGGGTGATGCTGGGAGGAGCGGACCAATAGCTATTTTAACCAGTGTGGGTTCAGGCAGCAAGGGGAGGGAGGGCGACCTGGTCTAACTGACAGCAAAGCTGTGGACAGAAGTGGGGAGGAAGATAAGGAGGGCTTCATGGTTGATGGCCGCCGTGGGTGATGTGGTGCTCCCTCCACAGCCGTCACGAGTGGTGAGGTGCTCCCTCCACTGCAGGCATAGGTGATGTTGCACTGCTTTCCATTGATACAGAGTCTTAGGGTCTAGCACTTAGGTGCTAGTGGCTACATATTTTTGAGGTCAGTAAATATAGGTTAAAATTTGTCTTTGTAGGTTATCTGAGCATTCTTAGATACTTAATACTTCTAAATTCATACTATTCAAAGATAAAACAGTGTTAGCTTATTATTTTGATAGCTGACAAGTAAGTGAAAGGATTGCCCTTTTCAGAAGCTCCACATGAAAGTGTCCAGAGTTGGTTTCACTTTCCTCCTGCTGTTAGAGCTCTCGATATTAGAAAAAGAAAAAGAAAGCAAAATCACCTTTTCCCTTTATGAAAACGAAGAAACTGAGGTAGGGTGAGATTAAACGATTTGCGCAGATCACATGGTCACGAAAGAGGAGGCAGTGATGCGAACTTAAGAGTGCTTTCTCTTGGCTAGAAGTTTCTAGCTTCAGCCCCTCACACTCTGTAAAATTCCTGTTTCATGATCACAAGTCTACACCTTGCTGAATGAAATGTCCCAGGGATAACTGCTGTCCAACTCCCAGAGCAGACACTGCTCGAGTCTGGTCCATCTGCAGGCTCTCTAGCTCCATTCCCAGTCCTTCCTTCTGGGATTCCAGCTGCTCAGGAGAGACAGGGTCTACCCAGAGCCTGTCTAGGAGGTCATCATCAGCCTCCCCAGACACTGAAGGCTGCTGCTTGTGACACACCCCCTTCACTCCGCATATCTCCCCAATCATGTCCTGGGCACACCGCAAATAGATGCATTCCACCTCCTCACATCCGCAGAATCACAAACTCCTTCCCCAGAATCCTTTGCTTCCCTAGATGCCTTGGAATCAGGGACACCATGGCAGGATTCCTGAGATGAAGTTCACCCCTTTCCTTGGAGACCTAGAGAAAAGAATCCCAGACTCTGTCTCCTGGGCCTGAACTCCCGTCAGAGTCCCTGCTGTGCTTCTGTCTGTCTACAGGTAGGTCAGTCTATGCCCTTACTAATCCTCCTAAGAAACATCTTACCCCAAAGGAAAGTCTCTCTCAGGGTGATGCAACTGTGCCTCCCACCTTAAGGTGCCCACTGTATCTCAAACAGTCCTTCCTCTTTTACAGGCCCTCAGAAAGCAAAGCAGGTCTCCTCCTCAAAGACAAACAAAACCAGTGTTCCTTCAGAGCATCTCTTCTCAGAAGAGCAAAATGAAAGAGTGGAGCTAGGGCGCATGCCTGAAATCCCAGCACTTGGAGTTAGAGGCGAGGACATCAGAGGGACCTTAGTAGAAAAGAGGTTCAGAGTAGCACCCTGAGTAGGACAAGGCTGACGTTGGAGCATTCCCCAAGCTACCCAGGGAAGTCCTGTTTCCCTTCTACAGCTGCTGTAGAAAAACACCAGCTGTGCACAGAGTATGCCTGTGGATACAGGAAGTTGTTTGTTTGATTTTTCAGGTCAGATGCACATGGTTTCCTTTGGATTCTTTTTAACTCACTTAAATCTCACAGGAAAGTGGAGATGACAGTTCACACCTCAGGATGATCGAAAGGATCAGAGGAGACTGATACTCCTCTTAGAAGTACTTAGAAGAATGTCCAGGGTGGTCATGTATACAAAATGCAATTTTATTTTATTGTTTGTTGAAAAGGGGTCTTGATGTGCAGCCAAGGGGAGTTATAATTTGCTTAGCCTGGCCTCTTATGATCCTATTTCCACCTCCAGAAAGCTGGGATTATAGGCACGAACCACCACACTTAGGAATGCTATTTGGACCTGGTTGGTGTCTGTGAAGACACCTCATGACTGAAATGGGGAAACCAAAGCATCTCTGTTCTAGGAAAAAAATGTTCTGCTGGACATTAAAATATAAAATTAATTAAAAAAGAAACCCAGGAGATGGCTCATTGGTTAAAGAGCTTGCCAACCAACTGCAAGGACCCAAGTTTGGATCTCCTCAAACCCATTTAAATGCCAGGTGAGCTCAGTGGTCCAGCTTCTGAGATTCCCCAAAGCAAACTGGCTAGCAGGACTAGGAAACTCTGGGTTTGAATGAGAGACCCTGCCTCAACGGATATGAGTCACCAAAGACAGATTCCCAACATCAACCCTAGGACTCCACCACCATGTGGACACCTCTCTCTCTCTCTCTCTCTCTTTTTCACACACACACACACACACACACACACACACACACACACACACACACACACACTCCTTTGAGACAGGGTCTTTAACTGAACCTGGAGCTAAGCTGGCAGTCAACAAGCCCCAGCAGCCTTCCCATCTCTGCACCCACAGCACTGAGGTTATCGGCAGGTGTGGCCATGCCTGGTTTTTTACACGGTGTCTTCAGGCTTGTACAGTGTGGTGGTCTGAACGAGAATGGCCCCCATAAGCTCATTTGTATGAATACTTGGGGCCTCGGCATAACTGTTTGCGAAGGATTAGAAGGGGTTGCCTTGTTGGAGGTGTGTCCCTGGGGGAAGGGTTTGAGGTTTCAAAACTTTGGTGTCATGCCTGTGTGTGTGTCTCTGCCTCTTGGCTGTGCTTCATTATGAGAGCTTTCAGCTACTGCTCCAGTGCCATGTCTGCTTGCCCGGGGCCATGCTCTCCACCAGAACAGTCATGGACTCCAACACTCTGAAACTGAGCACCAAGTGAAACACATTCTTTTACAAGTTGCCTTGATCACGGTATTTTGTTACAAGAACAGAACAGTAATTAACATGTACAGCAAACACTCTTACCTACTGAACCATTTCACAGCACTAAGGATTTTGGGTGTTCTTTTTCAAGATCACAGGCTTTGGTTTGTTTGCACATCACTGTACGTTTTCTCCCATGCTCTGCTACATAGGAGCGTGGTAGATTGGATTTCCCATTTTCCTCTTCACTATCTGCTGTGGGACAATGGCCTTTTATCCTGCCACTTGTATTATTTTTTTTAAAATGCTGATTGGCCAGTAGCCAGGCAGGAAGTATAGGCAGGGCGATGAGAACAGGAGTTCTGGGAAGAGGAAAGGTCAGTCTACAGTCATCACCTAGACACAGAGGTAGCAAGATGTGACTGCCTCGCTGAAAAAGGTACCAAGCCACGTGGCTAACGCTGACAAGAATCATATGTTATAAGAGTTAATAAGAAGCCTGAGCTAATAGGCCAATCAGTTTATAATTAATGTAGATCTCTGTGTGTTTATTTGGGACTAAACGGATGTGGGACTTGGTGGGACAGATACCCCAGATGACAACTATCTGGCCAGATGGTTCTTAATTTAAATATTGTTGTTATTGTGTGTACATGTGTGTCATGGTTTAGGGGTCAGAGCATACTGGAGGGAGCCAGTTCTCTTTTTCTGCCATGTACGGCCCAGGAATTGAACTTATCCCGTTGGCTTTAGCAGTGTGTTAAGCGCCTTTACCCACTGAGCCATCTTGCTGGACCCCAGCTAGTTTTTTCACATGCCAGTTTCATCTTGCTTTATCCTCATCACCTGCCTCACTACCTATGTTTGAATGAATCCCCTTTAAATGCAGGCATTTGCCAGCATAAAAATGGGGCCTTCGAGAAACAAGTAGCTATGAGAGTTCCTCACAAACCCTTTTAGGTGGGATTCTCTGGTCCTTACAAAACAGGTGTCATGTGCTGTTTGGTCTGCTTGTTTCTCATCCTTCACCATGGTAGACATAGTCTTAGCACCCTGCAGCAGTAAGCAGACACCAAGTTCTGTTACATTTGGTTTATTTTGTGTATGTGTGTGGACCACAATGTACCCGTGGGGTTAGAGGACTGTGTGTGGACCACAATGCACCCATGGGGGTTAGAGGATTGTGTGTGGACCACAATGCACCGTGGGGTTAGAGGACTGTGTGTGGACCACAATGCACCATGGGGTTAGAGGACTGTGCATGGACCACAATGTACCTGTGGGGGTTAGAGGACAGCGTTTGGGAACTAGTTTTTTCTTTCTACCTTGTCAGTCCCAGAGATTTTGAGTCAGGTTGCCAGGCTGGGTGGCAGGCGCTTTTATCCAATGACCCATCTTGCCTGCCCCAAAGTGCCATTTGGAAGCAGATGGTAGGCCCTCATCAGGCACAATACCTAGAACTTGAGCCATTCAACCTCTGCAACTGTGAGGAAGAAAAGTTTTAACAAATTACCCACCCTCTGGAATTGTGTAATAGTGACACAAAACGGAGTAGAAAAGGAAAAGACAGAACTTTGGGGTTTTTTTGTTTTTTTTTTTTTTTTTAATCTCACTCACTTAGTTTAAAACAAAATGCCCGGGGCTGGAGAGATGGCTCAGGGGTTAAGAAAAACTGGCTATTTTTCTAGAGGACCTGGTTTGATTCCTAGGACACACATGGTGGCTCACAATCACATGCAACTCCAGTTCCGGGACCCAATACCGTCTGCTGGCCTCTCCTCAGGTACCACACACATGGCGCACAGACAGGTGCAGACAAAACATCCCCACACATAAATTTTTTAAAAAAAAAACTTTAAAAAAGGATAAAACCCAAAAAGGCTAAGCACATCAACTCTGAATCTGTTGAAATAATCACAAAACTTTCTTCTCATGATGCACAAAAAGAACATCATTTTGATGAAGGCTTAATATGTCATCTTTTTTTTGAAGGACAGAATAGTTTTTTCTTCACTGACCATTTATGCTTGCATGTACGGGAGCAGGATCAAGTTGTACATAGTCTTTTAACCAGTTCCTCCACATACATAAACAGTGCATGGACACCTCGCTATGTGTGCGTACTCTTGCAGGTGCTGTGTACACTCGGAACAGAGAAGGCTGTGTGGTCAGGAGGAAAAGGAGAGGTAGGAGGCTGGAGTGGCGGCCAGCACAGGGTCTCCTCAAGTCCAAAAGGGGGCTACTGTACAACCTGGCCCCAGGCAGTGTGGGGAGACGGACGTCAGGGAGGATCCCTACTTTCTTCCTCTCAAAATGTGACACTGACAGCTGATGCGGAGTCTGAGGACAAAGCCTCCCACAGTCCTGGGGAGCACCTGTCCTCTGTGGTCATTTTAGAAGGCCATGTCTAAAAAACAGCGGTTTCCATTTGAGAGGTTGAGTGAAGAAGCCCAAAGCAATAGTTTTTGATTTCCAAGTGTAGCTTGAGGAGCTCAGATTTGGAGAAACCGCAACAAGTAAAATTAAAATCAAAGCCTAAGGGTTAGCTTCCTGCAGCTAACTGGTGGTCTCTGCTCACACACAGGCCCGGTTCACACACGCCTTCATAGCCAGACAACTAGCTACTGAGCTCGTCCAGGGACCCCCTTCCTGTATGCTGTGAATACCACTGGTTAATAAAGGACTGCTTTGAGCCTATAGCAGAGTAGGGCAAAAAGAGCGAGGTGGGAAAAACTAAAGTGAATGCTGGGAGAAAAGAAGAGGAGTTGGAGAGAAGCCATGGAGCCCTGCCGGAGCCAGATGGAACTTTATCAGGTAAGCCACAGCCACGAGGCAATACACAGATTAATAGAAATGGGTTAAATTAATATGCAAGAGTTAGCCAATAAGAAGCTAGAGCTAATGCGCCAAGCAGTGATTTCATTAATACAGTTGCTGTATTTTGTATTTTGGTTCTGGGCAGCGGGAACCAATAAGCGTCCCCCTCCTCCAACACCTTCCCTTTCCATCGCTACCCCTCAGGACTCCCCCTAACCTCAAGAATCCATCTCTGCTAAGGCCCCAAATCCCCTTTTTAGTGGCTCTTCCAGCTCTGCACACTGATGTCACAAGCTGATGAGTTTATGGAGGAAAAGGCAAAATAAGGAGGCAGAGGGGACGGTCCTTCCCATCCTCATCTGCTCTCCTCTGAAGGGATGAGGACAACGCCTCCCAGGCTTACGAGCTGACTGCTTCCATGCAGACTGGCTCTTTCAACCCCAAAGGTCAGCAGGTGAGGGGTGAAGCTCCAAGGTCTTTCCCCTTTTCAGTAGCATCGGGAAAGTCTCAGCTAACTTCAGGGGCAGTGCAGAATCTAATGATGCCCTCTGTGGTCCCCATGAGTCTGATGAACATCCTTGATTTACCCTAAGGTACAGAGTGTGACTGCATAGATGCTTCACTAACCAGCAGCTGTAGAACACACTTCTTGCAGTGATGGACAGGGACACAGTCCATCTCCCTAGAGAAGGAATTTAGTATCTTGGGTCCCAGAGGAATATGACTAAAAGTGAGGGGTGGAGTATCTAGTGAAAAGCCTTGGCTGTTAACTGCTATCTAGAGGACATTCCATCCTAGGGGCTGCTGTGTCTTTTAGGGGTGTCCTAGATAATTGCTCTGACAAAACTTATGTGCTCTGCATGAAAGAGCTTTGTTATGCTGAAACACTAAAGGTGAAAACGTTCAGTCATAGCTGAACTCACACATGGCTACAAGAAATTTAATGCTAATGAAAGAAAAAGAAAGAAAGGCTAATGGATTTTTAAAATCCAAGTACAACTGTTTAAATCATTTTACCAAGATAATGATTTATATTTATTACCTGCATGTGTGCATGGCTTCTTACTGGTGGTTCCTGTCAGAACCAGTGAAGAGATCATTACTGGAACATCCTAGTAACAAATGCAACCACTTCAACATAAAACAATGTAGAAAAAAAAAGCTGTACTCACAAATTAAGCTCAACTTCCTCTTAATCTAAATCATATCTTATAAAGCTTTCTTAAAATGGAGCAATTAGGTTTCTTTCCTCAGTATCTTGTGTTTTTTGCTATGTCTTAAATACTGAATACTGAACTGTTGCTTTTACTAAAATGAAAAGAATCATCTTCCAATTTATTCTAGTTTATTTTGTTCACAAAAGTATATATTTTATTTCATTTTTGCCTTTTTGAGATGAGATCTTGCTATATAATCCGGGATGGTATTGAGCTTAGAAACATTATTTTAAAATTGTAATTATATGTATGTGTGTTGCTCTCTCTGTGTGTGTGTTTGTGTGTGTGTATAACTGCAATGCCTACAGAGGCCAGGAGAGAACACTGGATATCCTGTAAATGGTTGTGAGTTACTTGTGTGTGAATCAAATTTGCATCCTCTGCAAGAGCAGTGAGCATTTTTAAGTGCTAAGCCATGCCTTCAGCCCTTGGCATTGAACTTTTGATCTTCCTGTCTCAGCCTCCCCAGGAGTAGTATTACAGATCTATGCCATCACACCATGCCTGGCTATATTTTATATAGATGGTAAAGACTGGAAAGCAGTGCCTTGCAGTGAATATACCAAAACACAGACATACTTCCAATTACGTGGGTTAGTGGACTGTCAAGTTATTTGTTAATAATTTTCTTTCCTGAATGAGTAAGTAAGCAAAACCGAACTCAAATTTCCTAACTGCAGATTCTAAACTCATTGCTGTCCCAACCTAAGGGGGAAGCTCTGGGTAAACTGCAATTGGTTGCAAGGCAATTTGTAAGTGTATTTGGTCACTGCGAGGCCTTCGCAAGAGGGAGGCAAGACACACGTATCCCAGAAGAATCCAGTGGCAGCCTGGACTGCAATAGGCTAAACATGCATATGCAATACATGGATAAAATAAAACAGATTCCTCCAAGCCCCAGTCAGTGGCTTCTGGCTTCTAATCTGGAAAATTTAAAAGCAGACAGTTTATAATACTGGGTAGAATATTCTGGTTTCTTCCTTCAGACCTATTAGAAAGAGCCATCACTTACTGCGTCCAGTGCTTCATTTGTCAAGGTCTGATCATAAGAAAGTTTCTTTTTATATACAACCAAATCCATCTCTAACTGCCTCTTACCTTAGATTCTCCTCTCTGTCCCACTTCCGAACCCAGTAAGTCTATATGATGAGTAGTGGTGATAGCTGGAGTTCTGAATTAAGAACTTGGTATGTTGTTTAAAAGTCGTTTAGCCCTGGATGGTGGTGCACAACTACAGTCCCAGATATTTGTAGACCCAACTACACAACTACCACATGTACACACACACACACACACACACACGCACGCACGCACGCACGCACGCACGCGCGTTTTGCTTGCATGCATATGAAAAGAAATGTAATGAAAGAGTAAGCAAAGGGCTTTCTTTGCAGTGGCATTCTCTTTTCAATCTGTTCAGGGTTGCTAAATTCAGTGCTGCGTTAGACTTCAAAAAATGTCTGAAAGTAGCCGGCCATAGACATGCATGCCTTTAGCCCTACCACTCAGGAGGCAGAAACAGGTGAGTCTCTGAGTTCGAGGCCATCCCAAGCTACAGAGTGTGTTCCAGGAAAACTAGGGCTACACAGAGAAATCCTATCTCGAGAAAAACAAAAACCAAAATGTTTGAAAGTAAGTTTTCTAATTCACCCCACAACATATCATAGCACAGATACTGCTTAAGGCAAAGCTGTATTGGGGAGGCTTCTGTAGAGAAATCCAAGGCTTACTTCCCAGACTACACGTGGTGGAATGAGCTCACTAAAGGGGGCGGGGCGGGGCGTGGTTCCACGGTTCTATTTTTAAAGTGTTTATAAGCCCATCCTTTATTGCCAAAGACATCAGGCAAGGGAGAGACAAATCTCACGGAGCAGGTCGAGGCAACCTCTGTACTAATCTGGGTTTCCTCAAAGAAACTAAAGAGTGTCAGTACTTTAGTTTCAACCGAGACCCGCATGAAAGTCTCTCTCACCAGTGCTAAAATCCACGGAGTTAAGCCGCAGGACAGCCGGGTGCAGGCGGCTTGGTTGGTGCGGACTATGCTTTCTCGCTCTCTGTGAGAACCGAAAGGTCAAGTCATCCAAAAGGGGGGCTAAGAGGGGTTCCTGTCACCACCAAAGGGATGCCCAGCCTCACTCAAGTCACAGTACTCGCGTAGCGCTCTCACATTTAAAGAAACTGCAGGTGGCTTTCTTCTCCACGAAAATCTAGTCTTGTTTGTATGACCCTTAAGGCTCTATAACGCGGGCGCTATTCCTCACCCAAATTTTCTGTCCTACCTTTACCAACAGTTTTCTTAGGATGTCCTTGAAAGGGCAATTCACTGTCCTCAGAGGAATTATGGAGAGATCACTTAAGGGGCGTTTTGAACTTGGTGAGGGCAGATGAGCCTGGGGACTGCAAAGAACAGAACATGCAACTCAGTCATAGGGGCGCTGGCTTCATAGCTCAGCCTGGGTTCATCAAGTCCCTTACGGTGGGATGGAGATTATGCCAACGTGATCTTTCCTCTTGTTCTCTGGGATCTTGCAAAGTACTCAGCTTCTAGTAAGTTGTTGATGCTTGGGTATTTGGAGGGAGGAACAGGATAAGCAGGGGTGGACCCCTGGAGTTCCTGGTGGTGCTTTTCTCCTAGAATTGTTTTTGGACCTTTAGTAAACTTTCCAACAAAGGAGCAAACCCCTAGGGATCCTAGCAGGCAAGTCTTACAGTGGAGCGATGTCACGAAACAACAGCTTCCATTAGAACAAAGATCAAAACTAGTTGTGCTGGCAGAGAACAGCTCAGACGACTTTCACCGAAACCTTGAAACTCAGCCGTGAGTCGCAGTAAACTGCCACTGGACTCTCCACTGGTCCGGTGCAATTTAACTGAATCCGGGGTAGTCCGGTCCTGGCTACTTGCAATCAGACCGCTAGCACACAAGCCTCCCACAGCGACTGTGAGAGCGCCTCCGGGCGGGTCGGGGGTGGGGTGGGAGGACGCTCTCTGGTGGCAGTTTTGGTGCCGAAGTCCCGGGCAGGGTGGGTCCGCACAGTCGCTCCGCCCGGTCCCGCCTCCATCTCCACCCTGCGCCCCGGGGCCGGAGGGTGGGAGGACGGAATTTCCCTGCGCTGGGGCTCTCGTGTACCCGGCTAGCCGGCAGGCCCTTTCTGTTTACGGAGAGAAAGGGGAAATGGAAAAGGCGGGGAGGAGGTTGGCGTCTGCTGCGCCGCCCCAAGGCCGGTTCAGACGCCTGGAGTCAGGGGCCCGCAGCGCACGGGTGCCCCCGCGGCCGATCGCCCGGTCTCCGGCGACCGCCGCCCGCCCTCGGGGACACCAGCACGCCTGGTTCCCGCAGTCAAGCCACCCACTGCCTACTGAGCCCGATCTCCGGGCGGGCACGCGGGACACTCAGGTAACAGGGTTTGAGGTGCCTTGGGTGTGTTTCGGGGGCCCCCGTCCTTGGTGCCCGGGAGTTCCCACTCTAAAACGGAGAGTGCCTGACACCAGGGGAGCCTCGGGTGGCCTGTTGCACGCAGGTAGAGCTGGAAAGCACCTTGCGCAAGGCCGCGGGAGGTGTGGACTCACGGCTCCTCCCCCTTCCTCCTTCTTCCCGGATCCCGGGTGACCAGTCAGTGCCGGCCTGGGCTCTGGCGGGGGAAGTGAGGACCCGCTCTCACCGCGTCTCCTGCGGGGGACGCTGCCTGGACAGCTGCACTCTGGTTGCTGAGCCTGGGTGAGTGCAACTTGGAGGCTGAAGAACCTCGCTACCATCGCTTTGTCCAGGGACACTTTTACAATATGCAAGCTCCTTAAGGCTCGGTTATCTTAAGGAGCCAGGTGGACCGGGAGGGAGTGTGGGAAAACATATTTGTGTCTAGAATGGAAAGGGGGGGGGGCTATCGGGTTTTGATTTAAAAAAAAACTGAGAGAAAAAAAGCCAATACTTGCTTAGCATTGTAAGGTTTCCTGCTGAGGCGCCAAACTCTGATGGATTGAGGTTAGTGTGTTCTGGTTCTTAAAGAGTTAGCCTAGAAGTGAATAAAAACGATAGTTGGGGCAGCTGGAAGTTTGGAAGTGGATTTGATTCTGCAGAACTGGAAAACATCTTTCTGGGACTTTTTCAAAAGAAAAATATATTAAGAAATGTGTCCCGAGGAGTAGTGGGTTGTTTCAGTGGGGGAAAATCCTTTTTAAAAATGGGAAGTAGCACAAGGTATCACTCCGCATTGCCAGGCAGAATATCAAGACTGTATAGTATGCCTTGACTTGCCGGGAGGGTTTGATTTTGTGGATGGAAGCAGCTGAGAGCTTTGCATTCCAGTTTTTTGATTTTTACAGCTGCTTTCTGAAACAATTCTAAGTTGATTTCTAGTTAATGTTTTGAAGTTTCACAAACTAGCATTTGCCACAACTCTAAAGTCCTAACTCTCCGTTCTGCTAGGAGGTAGGGATTTTATATGAGGCTTTTTATCCTGAGTCTAGGAACAGTTGTTTGAGGCCGAGCATGTTTGTCACTAAACTGAATGCCTTCACCATGCATAGAAAAGAGGCTCTGGCTCAGAGATCCTTAGCATTGTGGTTGTTTAGTTGAGGCAGGAGGGTGCAGGGCCTCTTCATGTTCTAGAGGCTGCCGGGGCATCTGAGTTGCTGGGCAGCAGATCTATGGGACAAGAGCCTCTTAGGAATTGAGCAAGCACTATAGAAGGTCTCAGAGTTAAACACTCCTCCAACTCCCTGTCCTCTCCCCTCTCCCTTCTGTCCTTGTGTGTATGTGTGTGTTCATGTCCCTGCCCATTTGATATGTGTGTGTGTGTGTGTGTGTGTGTGTGTGTGTGTGTGTGTGTGTGTCTGATTTCTTAGGCTTTGAGCAAAGCCTATGAGAAGAGCACACATTTTGCTCAAGATTTTCTGCAGGATTAAAACCCCAAATTAGTCTTCCTTTCTAAAACAGTGCAATGACTTGGAACTGTTTGTATTCCACCCACGCCCCATCTTTCATGAGTCACAAACTTTAAGTTAGGTTATTTGTTTGATAATACAGTTTGGGAGTCATGGGTCCTCCCTTTACTCAAGGGGGCCCTAAAGTCAGCCACTTTTAACTTCTGTTTTCCTAGTAAGTTCTCCAGTGATAGAAACTGCAACCAATAGACTGTGAAACTGAGCTAGAAGGTTCTCCTATCAGCTTACAGAAGTCACTGTGTAACTGGAAAAACTGGGGACTTGAATCACAGTCTTCCTCAGATGAGCTGTCTGAGAAGGCACTGCCTGGACCATTGTCTAGACTTAAGTGTGGTAACAAACACCAGTCGCTTCATAGGTTTGGGCCCCTTCTACCTTCGTTTCAGCATAAATAGTCTTTAAAGGCTTACCAAGGAGAAGTCTGGGGCACAGGCAGACAAACCCCACTTACAGCTGAGAAAGGAGGTTGGCATGGCGTCTGCTTGGCTAGGTCTGCATCTCCGTACTTGGCATAGCTTTACTTACTACATACCAGACTAAGTCGGGTACCTTGTGAACGGGAGGTTCTTTAATTGGATGGTAGGTGCTGTTATTAGCTCCACCTTGCAGCTGGGGGAAATCAAGGTACAGAGAGCTCGAGATACTTACCCAGCATGTCATAGGCGCTGAGGTTGGTGGTGAAATTTGGCCATAAAGAGAGGAATATTTGGTGTGACCTGGATGCTAGATGCTTTCCTCAGAAGCAGTTTGTACATCAGAGGCACATGACTTGGTCATGTGTGCAGGTGGCCCCAGGTGGAAGTTTCCAGGATCTTTGAAGCTCCAAGTTGATACAGGTGCATGGCTTTTGGCAGAATGAATAGCTTTGTTACTTTGTGTGTGTGTGTGTTGGTGTAATGTCTGCAGGTGTACATGTTTGTGGATACAATTCATGCAGGTATACATGCATGGTGCACGTATGTGCTGGTGTATGTGAAGGTTAGAACCATACTTTTTGAAGCAGGTCTTTCACTAAACCTAGAGCTTAGGGGTCTCTAGAGCCAGTGAGCTCTAGGGAGCCACCTGTCCGCATACCCCAACTCTGTGATGCTTGCCAAGCACGTGTGCCTTTAAGAACCTGAAGTATCTTCCAGAGAGGCTATGCTTTCTAGAGCAAAGTGGCTTAAGTCAGACAGGCTTGAAATTCTCTTAGCTCTCTTAGCTGCTCTTATCTTTTCTCCTTTGTAGTGGAACTGAGTTATCTTAAGACCCAAGGGGAACAGTATCACTTTTTATTACTGTTTGTCTTCTTTTGTCACCTACATTTCCTAAGTGTGGCACCTGATCTTGTGGGACTGAGATGCCACCCCTGCTAGTGAAGTCAGTTGATCTTCAATGGTGGTTTGCTTATAGCACATTTAGCTCTCCTGGCTTCTTTCTACTACTAAAGTTTCTCCAGGCCAGTTGATCTAGGGATGAACTTAGCTTTCTGGGACCTTCAAGATGCATGCTTTGTTATTAAAAATTTCAGGTGTCATGAGGGAACTGTGACTCACAGCTCGAGAGTCGCCTTTCCCATCCCTGTTTATCTGTGGCACAGCTACAGTCCCAGAGCCCTTTCATTTATTCATACCAGAGTCCCCCACAATTGAACTTCCCTATCCCATTTGCTCTAACCAAACTCCATTTTACATGCCCTCTTCTCTCTTGAGATTTAGCTTCTTTGCCAAGTTAGTTCCTGAATTTTAGTCAAGTAGTTCTTTTTCTTTAAAGTCATTTTTCTTCAAAGCCACCATGATCTTTCTCGGGTAACAACAACGTTGTGCAAGGTTGGTAGTTATAAAGAGCAGGAGTCTTATAAATTTGGGAGACCCCTGGACTGCTCTCTACTGTGTTTGTGTTTAGTGAAAGTTTGTTTGCAGTAGTTGGAGCTGATGCCACAGTGAGTAACTCCAGAGCACTCTGCATCTCAGGTTTCCCCCTGCAAAGTGAGCTGGGCTAAAGATTATCTAAGGTCCCATTGAACTTGGCACTACCCACTTGAATTCACACATGTGAGTAAAGAACAATCCTCGTTATGAATAGAGGCACAGAGCAGCAGACCCCCAGGCCCTTTGATCTCCAATTCCAGCACATTATAGTGAAAGGAGTGTTTGGTTTTTTTTTGTAGACGCCCCAGCAGGCACCACAGTGATGGAGTACATGAGCACTGGAAGTGACGAGAAAGAAGAAATTGATTTATTAATTAAGCATTTAAATGTATCGGAAGTCATAGACATAATGGAAAACCTTTACACAAGTGAAGATCCTGCAGTGTACGAGCCCAGTCTGATGACCATGTGTCCAGACAGTAATCAAAACAAGGAGCGCTCAGAGTCACTGCTTCGGAGTGGCCAGGAGGTGCCCTGGCTGTCATCTGTCAGATATGGGACGGTGGAGGATCTCCTTGCATTTGCAAACCACATATCTAACACCGCAAAGCATTTTTATGGACATCGACCGCAAGAATCTGGAATTTTATTAAATATGGTATGTTTTTCCTAATCCGTTGAGTGCTGTGTGTTCAGCTTTACTGGTACGGCTTCACTGAATGCAGAGTGCCGTTGGAGGTGGCTTAGAATGGCTGCCAGATACAAGTTTTAAAGAATGTAATTATTGGTGAGAATCACCTCTGTGTTAAAAATGAGAAAGGAATCTTCACACAAGCTGCATTTCAGAAATCTATAATTTAGTAGCAATTCTGTGATGAAGCGATTATGAATATACTTAGTTTTTTTCAGGGGTAGGGCATGCTAGGTCAGCACTGCACCCCTGAACTACACCCCCAGCCCTCACAGATGTATTTTAGCGATTTGCTTAAAGACTCACCCTACCAAAGAGAGGGTCTTAATGGGAGTCCACCAGCCAAGAGACAAATAAATACTGTCTTGATAATGTTGAAAACTGAATTATTTTCTCCTCTTACCACATTTGGCTGAATTTAGTTCCTGCAGAAGTGCAACTTATAGGTAGCAAATATCTGTCCGCAGATTCACGAGTGATGGAGTTGCTTAGCCATCCCAAGTATGCAGGTAGTTCAGAATACTGTGGCAGCTCTTTGTTGTCAGGTGGAGCGTTTAGGTGTGCCTGGCATTCTGGCAGGCCCTTAGTGTGTCAGAGGTGAACACGTGGGCGATGGTTAAAAGGTGACTTAATTTTGTAAAAAGGACAGCTTGCAAAGGAGTAGGTGGTAAGTTACAAACATGGCTGTCGACAGAGGCAGCTCTCTTTCCTTTGGTTTGTGCAAATGGCAGCATGGCCCATGCTGGGGAGCTGTTACTGAAGAGCCCGAGTTGGTACAAAGGAAATAATAATAATAATTTTAATTGCCCTACATCCATTTAATGAAAAACAGCACAGTAATTTAGGCCAGCTATGTAGTGAGTTGTTTTGTTACGAGTCAATTGTATCTGGCGCAGTACAAAGCAAGCTCACGTTTGGCATCAGGGTGTGACTTCCTTTGGTGTGGATCTACCACACTGCATTTAACAGTGAACTAAAAGCTCTGTCTTTAGAGTATGACTTCATTTTATAAATGGGAAGTCATCATTTGAAGCAGAAGCCGTACGTGACTTCCTCAGCCAGAGTAAAACTAGAGGAGTGCGCTTCAGAACAATGCACATGTGGAGAGTGGCGAGCACAGCGCTCATGTACTCTCTCATTTTCCACACGCAGAATCAACTAATCATCCGTGCTTGCAAATGTAGAGAAACTTAGGCGCACTTGTCCTCACTGAAGAGAGATGGCCCATAGTCTGTGTACACAAGAGAACGCTAGGAAATTTTTAAAGAATGCCAGAAAGTAGCTTCTAGCTTCTGTGTAGGAGCAGAACCAGAGAGCAAATGTAGAAAGGGCCGGAAACCACAGTCATTAGTAGGAAGTAAAAACTTGGTCAGCAAAGGTACCAGTGAAGTACTGTTTGTCATTCCTTGCCAAGGAACCTGTGCTCAATA
This sequence comes from Ondatra zibethicus, assembly GCA_004026605.1. Classification (NCBI taxonomy): domain Eukaryota; kingdom Metazoa; phylum Chordata; class Mammalia; order Rodentia; family Cricetidae; genus Ondatra; species Ondatra zibethicus. The sequence goes on along the minus strand of PVIU01013306.1, from coordinate 35,894 downwards.
AATGGGCAAATCCAAACTAAAAAGAAAATTTAATCAAAGATACCATAAAGGCAGAGGTCTTAAGAGTCTTTAAAAGCACTTGTGTTTTTTTTAAATGGTGAAGAATATAAAATGCAAAGCAAGAAGATATAAAGAATGGAGTGGTGGGGAGGGAATGGAATATAGCACATAGGCATGTGCATCTGGCCCATTAGGCCTGGGGACTGTGCCTCTGGGGACTGTGCCTCTGGGGACCGTGTTTGACATTCCTGTCATTGGCATTAAGAATGAAACTCTTCCCTAAGGCTGGTGGTAGTCTGTTACAGCTCTAAGAAGGGATTACCTATTCATGGTCTTCGGTCAGAGCCAGTCTGACCCATGACTTGCTTTTAATATCATTGATTATGGCATGGTGCTTTCTGTGGACCCATCCATCCCATAGTCAAGACCTTTCCCTACTCATCCTCCAACTACAGACTTGGCAAAGTTGCATACTTTGGGATAGCTTTGCTATTCTTTCTCTCTCTGCATTAGAGAATTAGCTGCTGCCTAAGTAGGTCCTTGGTAAAATGTATCCGAGAAAGCTTCCTACATAGGGATAGAATCCTTTATTCAAATATTCATTTGTTCATTGCTAGACATAGCTGGGACAGCCACAGTGTATGAGGCTATTCCCGGTGCTAGTTTGTGTCACAGGGAGCTCAATGCCTGGTGTGTGCAGGAGACAAGTGAACAGGTAACACAGATAGCACTGTGTGCTCAGCCACAATGTGTCTACACCCTGACAGCCTTGGGGACGCTTAGACAAGATCTCTCACACCCATGAGTGTGAAGAGGGGAGGGGAAAAGGAAGACATCGGCACAGACTTCCAAGAAGACTTGGTGCCTTTGCCAAGCTGTAAACATCAAGTTGTAGTCAGCTCAATGAACTGAAGATTGTTTCAGGTGGAGACCACATGTGCGAAGGGTCAGAAGAATAGAGACCTGGTGTGTTCAAGCAGCCAACACCCACGGTGCTGCAGAGTTAATTAGGCAGGGTGGAGAACTACAGATCCAAACAAAATCCCAAAGCGTGGGTGTGTTGGATGGGTTCTCCCCAGGTGTGTATTTATATGTGATATGTGTGCTATTTCCCTTAAATAATATATGTTAAAGATTGCAATAGTGTCCAACAAAATCCAAGGGAATAGCACCAGGAGACCAACCTAGGAACTGCTCTATGTCAGTGCAGTTATTTATAACCAGTCCATATTGATATGGGTAGAATTAAAAAAGAGTCCCCAAGCAGTCCACTCTGGTGGTTGTATGTGGTTCTGAACACCCCAACCCCAGCCTGGATTCATTCACCACACGTCCTGCTGTGGCATTTGGAGTGATGAGCCTCAGGGCTTAATCATGGAGTCAGAGCTGCTCAGAGTGAAGAGCCCAGCCTTCTACCTGATGTTTGAAGCAGACAGTTTATAATACTGGGTAGAATATTCTGGTTTCTTCCTTCAGACCTATTAGAAAGAGCCATCACTTACTGCGTCCAGTGCTTCATTTGTCAAGGTCTGATCATAAGAAAGTTTCTTTTTTTATACAACCAAATCCATCTCTAACTGCCTCTTACCTTAGATTCTCCTCTCTGTCCCACTTCCGAACCCAGTAAGTCTATATGATGAGTAGTGGTGATAGCTGGAGTTCTGAATTAAGAACTTGGTATGTTGTTTGCCTTTGAAAAGGAAATTCTTACTACCTACCTTACCAACGAGGAGTCCACTTATGTCACCAGGAAGGTAGGAGAGACATAGCTTTGCCTTTGTTTTTAGATAGTCTGCTTCCATGCATGTAGTGAAGACCACTTCTACTTCATAGGCACCAGGTCGCACAGCTCACTCAATAAAATACCTCAGTGCTGGCCCCTGGATCATTTAGTATAGATAACAGCAATTTGGATGAGGGACTAGAAAGCTTATGTCTAGTATGTGCCCTTGAAAGCGACTTTGGTAAGTTGGAGGATTGGCAGAAATAAACAGCACAAGGTTCAACAAGATTGTTTAGAGGGGACCCCAGAAAGGAGAAAATTAAAGATAAAAATGTACCTCGAAATCAAGCAGGGAAGACCTGGTGTTAGGGGAAGAGCCAGGACTCTGAACTGCACACTGCCTGTGACTTGGGTCTCACCAGGAAAGTTCAGGAGGCTTTGAAGAACTGAGTCTGCACCCAGCATGGCTTTAATTACAGCCTTCTGGAACCCCAAGGGCTCTTACACAAAGCTCTGGCTTTGGAGTTGGACAGACCTGAGTGCAAATCCTAATTCTGGCACTGATTGGAGTTGCTTCACCCCTGGAAGCCAGCCTCAGCTGTGACATGGAAATAAAAATGGAACCTAGCTCAGGATGGCTGTAGACTTTAATGAGCGAATGCAAAACAGCAGCACCACACCTGGTCCCTAATTAGTTGTGTGTGGTGGCTATTCCTCCCTCTGTCCCCGTGCATAGAATAAGGGGGTGGAGTTGGGTCATAGCACACTTAGTTTGGTTAAAAGCCAAACTTTCATGAACATGGGTCAAACCCTGAGATGGTTAGCTAGAGTTCTGTGGATGGCAAGAAGGGGACCCAAAGCCAGTGCTGCCAGGGGCCTGGCTCTGTCTAAATATGGAAGAGACCACCATCACAATATCCTCAGCACACTGCAAAGTCAGGTCTACAGTGACAAGAAGGGACCCTTATTTGGAGAGGTAGTCATCATATTTTAAATGAGACAAGACCATGGTTTCTGTTTTCTTCCTGTAAGGACCTGTATGGGGTCTCCCTCAGCAAAAGCACCCTGTAAATATTTAAGTTTTAGATTTAGTGGTATTTGTGTTTCCAAGTACTGGGTTATATTCTTCATGTCCTTTCCCGAGGAACGGTAAGCGTTTGTTTGTGGACTGTAGAGCTAATTAGCAATGATGGAGGTTGATGAACAGTCCTTTGGTCACCAGGTCCTTGGCTGTGATTGGAAGCCTAGCTGCACCTGCAGTAGGATCGAGTGCTTCTCCTATGGGGTAGGTTTAGGGGTTCCATAGTCTCTTCAGCTCGTGAGGTAACTCAATACTGTTTCAATCAGAAGTCCTGGTTTATTATCTCAGGCCATAATTTCACTAATCACACTAAGGAAACAGCTGGCATCTGTGGCGACTGTCCATTAGAACACTTCAGACATTTTTTTAAAAGCATGTGTTCCAGGCCTTGTTTCCCAGGGACTATCATTTTATTTAAATTGTGATATTCACTTTCTATTTATTTATTTGTCTTTTTGTTTGGTTGCTTATTGTTTTGAGACAGGCTTGCTAGGTAGCCCTGACTAGCCTGGCCCTCACCATTCTTTTCCTCAGCCTCCCCAGCGCTGGTATTTCTGTAGTGCCCCACCATAGTTGGCTTCTGTGGCCATCCTCCGGTCCCACATTGCTCTCAGGATATAGCTCTTGATGTTTGAGATGACCGGTTTTGTCTTTGTTCTTTGTGTTGAAGTGTGTTTTGTTTATTGTTTGGTTTGGTTTTGCTGAGTGTCAATCCCAGGACCTTGTGCACACTAGGCCTGTGTCCTACCACTGAGCCACACTCCCGGCCCTGAAACCCCTCGTTCTGAAAGACCTGATATAAAGGTTTTCTTTCCCATGAACCCTCAGGAGTCTGGACCTGCCTCTCTCTGCTTATGGCTGCCTCCTCAGCACCAAGCACATCCCTGGGCACACAGTCGGCACACGATAGGCACACAGTAGGCACACTGTAAAATGGAGTGAGGAAGCCAAAGAGAGACAACTCTGCCCTTCCTTGTTTATACAGCATTGTCGACTCATGCCTCTGGCATCGCACACTGGTCCCACGGTCCTCCCTGAGCCTCAGGTAATTTCCACATGCGCTCTCTGTGCATCATGCGTGAGTAATAGCTATGCAGACAAACTGGTTAGCGCATTTTAATAGAAACAAGTCAACCTCCTTTATTTTCAGTCTTTGGGTCACTGTCGTCAGACTCCCTAGATAAATAATTTTGCAGCTTCTCTTTGGCTCAACTACTCAACAAGCATTTGGAAATATGAGCAGGTTGGACCAGGAACTTGTGTCGGTTACAAGCTTTCTCTGTCTTGTTCAAGTTCTAAATATAGCTTGTAATGTCAGAATGACACACAGCACCACTTCATGGAGTGCTTCTAAAATAGCCTCTGTGGAGTGGGCTTTACCCCAGCATCTGTATTCTCCTCACAGGTCATCAGTCCCCAGAATGGACGCTACCAGATCGACTCGGATGTTCTCCTTGTCCCTTGGAAGCTGACTTACCGGAACATCGGCTCTGGTTTCATTCCTCGGGGGGCCTTTGGAAAAGTGTACTTAGCCCAAGACATGAAGACCAAGAAAAGAATGGCATGCAAACTGGTGTGTACATCCACACTGTGTGTTTGACTTCCTGGCTTTACGTTATTTACCATGACCCAAGATTCTACCCTTACCTGGTTTTACTTAAGGTTCTTGCCCCAAAGTGTCTGTAATTTCTGGAGTGGCTGGTGGCCTGGGGCCATTCAGTTCCTGTATCTCTACTTAGGTGTCTTGGAGCTTATAATCTAATTAAAAGAATGATTTGATGTGTTTAGCTTAGATAATACCATCTCCCATAGATGGGAGTGGGGAGCTCACCTGAGATGGAAGAGCAGATCTGTGTGTAGCTTCTGTCCTTTGGGGAGGGGTCCATGGCAGGCAACAGAACTGAGGAAAACTGGATCTGGTTTCTAGGACTGAGTTGAAATGTACAACGGCTGAAAGGACCCTGTCTCTTGTTAAGCAATGACTGTTTAAAACCAATGTATTGCTGCTTCAGAAGACTCTGGCAGTGGAGAACGAACACATCCCGAGTGACCCAGTAACTCCACTGCTTAGTTACACCCGCCAGGGAGGTGTGTCCATGCGCGTGACTGTCTGCTCTGTTCATTCCAGCACTGTTTGCTGAGGTGGCACTCTGGGAACTTCCCAGAGACCGATAGATGGAGATGTATGCCCTGGAACGCTAGACCACAAAGAGAACAAATGGTCCACAGCGAAAGCAGCGTGGCTGGGTCTCAGAACCCTGAGTTCAGACAACCAGACACAAAATAAGATCTATTGTATGAGGTCCCATTCATATGAAGTACAAAAACAGGACCCCAAATCTGTTAACTAGATGCTGTGATCATGGGTACCCTTGCAACATAGTGACTGAAAAGAGTCAGGGGTTCCTGGTGGAGCCTGGTCTTTTGATATCAGTTGGGAATCACAGTTGTAGGCCCAGTAGACAATTCACTGGGTTTGACACCATTTTACAGTGTGAAGACACTAACTATCACTTTCTACTCTTTTGTGGTGCTTGGGATCAAACCCAGAACCTCACTTATCCTACGTAAGTGCTCTACCACTGTAATTGCTCTACCACTGATATACATCCCCAGCCCAAGGGTGGTGTTTACTCCTGATTTAGCAAAAAAGTAAAAATAGAATAGTTGCCAGATCCCATGTTTCAGTCTCTCGTACTAACCACAAAAACCCAACAATCTGTTGTCTTTTATTTATTTTTTCATTATGGTTCACTAGATAAGTCTTTAATCCCAGCACTTGGAAGGCAGAGGCAGGAGGATGTCTATAAATTCCAGGACAACCTGATCTACATAGCGAGTTCGAGGCCAGCCAAGGCTACATAATGAGACTCCCACCTCAAAAAAAAAGTTTGACTAGATAATCTGTTATTAAAACAAAAATAAGACTTATAATAAGCCTTTTGAATCTTGTATCTAGAGCGACCCTTCCAAACGGTAAACTACCTCGAGACTTTTTATAAAACTTGGAGGCCCAGTGTCCTGTTTTTAAATTTTACTAAGGTCTGTTGTCCTTTTAGTGTTTGTTATACCTAATATTTAAGGAGAGTATTTTTCTTAAGAAAATCAAATATATCCTTAAAAATCCCAGACAGGCTCAAAATGATGGGGACTCATGGGTGGGGTCCCCTTCCTTCATCTGACCACTTTCAGGAGCTTATTTTTCAGGTGTATGCACATTATCACTTTTAGAATAATATCTGAACTTCTACAATTCGCCTTCTGCCCCAGCACAGCATTTGGAGCCGTTTTGAGAGTCTCTCTGCTCCAGGAACACTACCCCATCACAGCTCTTGTGGGCGAGGACAGAGTTTTCATGGCATGTGGGGATGGGTGGGCACTTACCTTAAAGGAACTAGCAATTTCATAATCAGGTGAAATATTAAAAAGCCACAGTGTTCTGGGGCCATGGAGATGGTGTGATTTTGTCACAGGACATTCTTTTAGGTCATTTGGTATTTTTAAACTTTGTTTGTATTCCTAAACTCTAAATGAAATGCATTTTTCCCCTACCTAGCTTTTTTATGTTTAAAAAATTTATGTCTAAAGCTGACATAATATAGGAGCAGGTCTGTGGTAAACATTTTTGATATCATACTGCCCTGTCTTACACTTACATCTCTAAGTGCCCTTGTGTTAGCTTGGCTTCTGGTTTGTGGGTTGATCTTTGTGGTCTGGTTTTTGTTTATTTTATCATCTTGAGGTTGTTTAGACTCTTGCCCATGTTTTGTGCTGCTAGATCCCTGTGGATCAGTTTAAGCCATCGGATGTGGAGATCCAGGCCTGCTTCCGGCATGAGAACATTGCTGAGTTGTATGGTGCCATCTTATGGGGTGATACTGTTCATCTCTTCATGGAAGCAGGCGAGGGGGGTTCCGTTCTGGAAAAGCTGGAGAGCTGTGGGCCCATGAGAGAATTTGAAATTATTTGGGTGACGAAGCACGTTCTCAAGGGACTCGATTTCCTGCACTCCAAAAAAGTGATCCACCATGATATTAAACGTGAGTAGTGGGTAATGGGACTCACTAGATTGGAGACAGATGCTTTAACCCAAAGGCACTCAGTGGCAGGCAGTGCAGCTCTCTGCCAATACATTTTCCTTTTCTGTGCCCCGAAGGAACTGATAGAGTGAAGCCCGGTCACTAAGAATGTCAGCAGTCGGAAGGGAGGGTGATGACAGAGCAGTGGTGCCAGGATTGTCCATTCCCTTGCAGACTTAGAACAAATAAAATGACAGGCAGTGGTGGCACATGCCTTTAATACTAGCACTCAGAAGGCAGAGGCAGGTGGATCTTTGAATTAGAGCACAGCCGCATCTGTGGCGCGTGCTGCCTCTGCCCTTGTGTACTGCTTTAAAAACAATCATGCAGTACTTAGGGTGTGGCCCAGTGGTGGAATTCCTGCTTAGTGCACACAAGGCCCTGGGTTTGATTCCCCACCACACACACGCATCATACACATACATACATCACACACACATCACACACCACACACACACACCACACACATTCACACACGCACGCACACACCACAGGAAGAGGGGAAATGGGAGGGAGATTACTTAATGCAAACACGTAGTCATGTATTTTTGAGTAAAAAATATCTTCTTAATTTTGAGCCATAATTTGGCAACAATTCATTAAACAACCTCTTTAAAAAAAAAACAAATTGCTAGAACTCAGGTATGATACAGAAGTAAAACAGACTCATTATAAATCTTTAATACCTAGTGAGAAGCACAACTTGTACCAGAAAAAAAATACTTGACTTTTTTTAAACAACAGTGACTTGACAGTAGCTGCTTGCGTGTTAGATGTGAAGCCACGCCTTGAGCTTTACTGGTGGCTGTACTCTTCTCTGCCCACGCTGGGTGGGCGCATGACAGCTTCCAGGGATCTTCACCTGGCCTCTCACCAGCACGGCTCTTGTGGGTGTGCTACACCTGTGTTGCTATTAGAAGCATTTCACTCTGCTCTGATTGGACCTCATTGTTCTAGATGATGTTTTCATGTTGTGTTAGGATATATTAACTCACATTAAAAACCCTTCTCATTGCAGCCAGCAATATCGTATTCATGTCTACAAAAGCTGTTCTGGTAGATTTTGGCCTAAGTGTTCAAATGACTGAAGATGTCTATCTTCCCAAGGATCTCCGAGGAACAGAGGTAATTGTATTGGTGTGAAAATTGTTGTTATCTTGTTAAGAATAAAATGATATTATAGAAATGCTCCAGCAAAGAACAAAGTATGGGGTGAAATGACAACATTAAATCATCATTGTCACCAGAGCAAATTCATGTTACTGTTTACCCTTTTCCTCTACTGTTTATATAAGATTTTACATATGTGAAAATATTTATAGACATTTTCTATTACTATGTTTATCTACACAACACAAAGCCCTCACAAACAGTCCTGTGCTGGAATAGAGGACCAGTTGAGCATCCCTAATCTTAAAGTTTAGAGAACTATGCAAGAGCTGGAGAGGTTTGAGTAAGACGCTTTCTGCACAAACCTGAGGACACGAGTTCAGATCCTGAGAATCCACATAAAGCCAAGTGTAGTGATCCCGTGCAGCTGTGGTTAGATGGGAGACCGACATGCATTTTCCCAATAGCTCACAAGTAGCCTGGAATACACAACAGTAAATAAGAGATCCTGGCTCAAGGTAGGAAGGGTTCAAAATGCAGTGTCATAAACACACACATGCACACGCACATACACACGCACCACAGGAATGCACACATCAGACAGATGGAAAGACACACAAAAAATTTTATAAAAACCCACATATGTATGCTAGTATTTCAAAACACAAACTCCCAAATCTTAGAGGTTTTGGTTCCGAGCTTCTCAGACATGGGATACTCAAATTGTAGATTCTGAATCCATCTTTTAAAACCGTTGTAGAATGATAGTCAAAATAGCTCACTTAGAGATTTAAATGAACTGTTTCTCCTTTAAAATGACTTCATTGGTGTTGAATACTATTATTATAGGAGACAGGTGATTGCTGCTATCCTATTTTACAATAAGGTAATAAACGTGCCTGAAGTTGCACAGTTACACAGATTCCGAACTTGAATTCTTAGAAAATAAGGATTTAGTTTCAAATTTTATTAATCCTTATTTTCTAAGGATTTGAGCTCTAAATTCTGGGTAACTTTTTAGCATGTTACTAGAAACCAGCCTACTATAATGACTTCTCTGAGTCTTGGCTCAGTTTGTCCTCACTGTCCTGGCTGTTTCTGACCACCAAGACCTGTCTATCTTTCATCTAGGGATAGTGTCAGCCTGAAGTCATGAGCACAGCACACCTTGTTTGAAGCTATGGTGATAAAATTTAACTAATCTGTGAATTGAAACCAAAACTAGACCTGGAAAGCTCTTCCTGGATCTAAATGAACTTCTGGAATTACTTTACTTTGATTTCTGTGAGACAGGTCCTCACTATACAGCCCAGACTGACCTGAAATGCACAATCCTCCTGCCTTAGCCTCCCCAGTGCTGGATCATACTGGCCCTGTAAACCTCTTTTTAAATTAAAGAATGTTTATTTTCCTTTTTAAGAGTACTTTGCCACAGCAGAAAGTCTGATCAGCCTTAATGCGTAGGCCATTGTCTTTAGAAGGCATTCAGCACTTTTTGGCATTAGTCAGGAGTTCAGATCTGGGACATTCCACCCTTTTCCCTTGAACCAGTTTGAGAAACAGACTATTTATGGTATTAGAGGAAAAACTACCTTCTGCTTCCTGGCAATGCAGTCAAGTTAGAAATTATGCAATGTTGGAGAAACGCTTGTATTCCTTGGATTCTCCACCAGGATGGCTGGGTATACAGCCACACATCTCAATCATCAATAGGGTTTCTCTCTTTTTGAGTTTGGGGTAGCTCAGGCTAGCCTCAAATGCATTGTATAGCCTAGGCTGGCCTTGCACTCAATGTCCTCTTGGCCCTGCCTCCTGTGTTCTAGGGTTATAGGCTATCTAGCACCTATTTTGCTCCTGGGGGGGGAGTAACTGATTAAGTCTTTCCAGCTAATACTAATTTCTGTGTATTTGGTGTAAAATGGGTCTTGGTGACTGTTCCTCTGTGCTGCATCCCGTCAGTTGTCTCTCTTGTGCTGTCTGCACAGGGCTCACCAACGATAGTTTGATTATAACCAGTGTGAAAATGATTGGGAAGTCCCGATGCAACTTTTCAGCAAGCCTGCTTTTACTAAAGAGCAAATTAGATATTACGAGGCAGGCAAGCAGGCAAATTTGCTTTCCATTAGAATGCAGTCCTGGCTGTTGGGAAGTCAATGACTATTTCAGATCTCTGCAGTACAGCTCACAAACACAAACTTCACCTCTGGATCTCTCTCTCTCTCTCCTTCCCTCCCTTTCTCCCTTCTTCCCTCCCTCCCTTCGTATTCACAGTGTTATGCTGAAACATGTCATATCTACCCAATGTTAAACTGGCTTGTATTTATTTGTTTTTAGCTACATGGCTCAGAGGGGAAAAGTTAGGAAATATAAATAACATACTAGAACTATTTTGCTGTAGTTTTGTTCTTTATTTTTATTCTTCTTACTTTTTCTTCTGATTCTAGTATTAACTTCTCTAAGTTAACATAGAATGAAGATGTACACATGTGTTCATGCAGACATACCCATGGCAGCCCATGACAGTCTCTTTTCCTTGCTATAAAACACAAAGGCCTTGACTCTGACTTCAAGCTCCCCGGCACTTTATTCATTCCTTGGTGCTGTCGGTTCTGACCCAAGCCTTCCAGGCAGTCACCCAAAGACAGACCTTCTGAGCTGCCTGCTCTGGCTCTTTCGGGAGGTGAGGAGGAAGAAAGAAGCTCCTGGCTGTGTGCCAGAGGGCTTGGCCTGCACCCAAGCCATCATGCCAGATACTGCCAGCTCCCAAATGTAAGCTGGGCGTGCAGGCATGTAGAATTGTGACACCGCTCATGCATACAGTTTGCTTTGTCCCTGCTCCGTATGGGGGGCAGACCTCCTCCACTGACAGCAAGCATATGGCATTTCTTTCTGAACTGCATTTGGTTTGGTAAGAAACTTCAACAAGAAGCCCATTCTCTTGGCATGTTGTAGATGCGTAACTCCTTGTTGACCATAGGGTGCAAAACTGGCTATTTAATTTTTAGCCCTGTGATTGAGATTGTGTTTATTTTTTTAAAAAGTCAGAGACACATGCTGTTCTTTGTCTGCAGGGACACAGAGCTCAGTGTAGCCTCCCTGATGAAGGCAGAAGGAAGCCGCAAGGAAGTGTGTTTTAGGAAGGAGTTGAGCCAGCTAAGATGGGGAAACTGGGCAATTTCCCCAGTTTTTGTAAGCTAATTTTCTACTTATTTACTCAGAAATGAATTCTGAGAATGCTAACCCTTTCCTCATGTTCACATGACAAAACAAAAACTTTTTAAAGCTTAAGAAGGTTATATATTTTATCTGAAGGGCTTAGGGTCAGGAGTGTTTCATGCTTTTGACCTCTCTCCTACCTTTCTCCTCCCTTCTCCCTTGTCTTCATTTCCTTTCCCTTCTTTATTTTCTGTTTTCTTTTCTTTCTCCCCTCTCCTGTTTCTTCACTTCATTTTTTCCTCCATTTGATTTTGGAATGTTTGTGTGTCATTGTTGCTGTGATATATCCTGAGGATGGGACCCAAGTTGAAGAAGCACAGGGTTCATTAGCCTGAAAGACATCTAGCAGGGTGTTCTCGCTGTGGCTGCGTTCTCAGTGTGGCTGTGTTCTCAGTGTGGCTGTGTTCTCAGTGTGGCTGTGTTCTCAGTGTGGCTGTCACATGAGGTCATATGTGGAATTCTCCACTTGTGGCATCATCCTACTCAAAAGCTCCCAGTTTTGGAGCCCTTTGTACCTTCAAATTAGAGCTATTCTGCCTGTGAATTAGGATGCTAACACTTTATGTCTATGCCAGCCCTGACTACAGATTATTGGTGACTAGGGCTTTCTTTTTTTTCTCTTCCATCTTAAATTTAGAAAAGTAAAATTTAGAGAATTGCCCCACTTGCTTAACATTGACTTCTGAAATCAAATGCAAATTATGTTCTATTTTGTTTACTAATTAATTTTTACAGCTTTTTTGTTTTTTATGTTTTTAGACAAGGTCTCAGTCTGTAGTCCAGGCTACCCTGGAGCTTATAGCAGGCTTCTTGCTTCATGCTCAGAACTTACAGCATTTGATACTTACTCACTGGGATACTTGTCAGATAGAATGAGTCATTAGAGTCATTTTCCCAGCTGTAGACTTTGTTTTTGTAGGTGCTTCCCTTCTAAGCCATTGATAGAAATGCTCTGCAGGATTCTGTCACTTTTTGGCAAATAAATGGGAGAAGTATGTGTGTAAGTTTAAGTTTAAGTCTGAGAAGAATTGGCGTTTTGATAGACAGTTGTATGTAACTACAGAACTCAGAGCAGTGGGAGTCAGCAGCTTCAAAAATCTCCATCCTTTGAGGTCTCATCTCTGGGAAAGAGGTGTTCTAGAGGACAGGATGTCTCAGGATTATCCTTGGCTTGAGGGAGACTGCAGTAGCATTCCCTCTGAAAGACAGAGCATGTGGCAAATCTCACAGAAGCAAAGGAGCCAGCTTCTAAAACTGGAGAGGGAGAAGGAAGCCAGATAAATGATGCTTTCCATGTCTTTTTCAGATATACATGAGCCCCGAGGTGATTCTGTGCAGGGGCCATTCCACAAAAGCAGACATCTACAGCCTGGGAGCCACTCTCATCCACATGCAGACAGGCACCCCGCCCTGGGTGAAGCGGTACCCTCGATCGGCCTATCCCTCCTACCTGTACATAGTAAGTGAGAGTCACTGGGCTGGGTGCCTTGATTCCCAGCATCTCACCGAAGAGATGAGGTGGCAGTAGAATTGTGGCCCATGAGAGGTGGTTGCAGTTTCATTGTTAAAATGAAAGTCTGTTTTCATGGAAAATGACTAAAGTGAGAAGTAGACATAATTTGTATGCTCTCCCATTATACTTATGTGTGATAAAACATACTTAGAAGGATGAGAGTCCTACAACTCTGTCAGCCAAGGAAGGTGCATATGTTCTTTAAAATGTCTCTTTTTAAAAAAGAAAATATAATGTTATTGCTTTCTGCTCCCCTCAAATTCCCTTCCCTCTCTCTGATAGACTGTCCTAGAGTAGGTGTGGGAAGGAGGCAGAGGCAGTCATTTCCTTGTTGCTGCAGCATCCTTTGGACAACCCCCCCATGAGAAGCTGTCACTGCTAATTCAAACCCAGCACATACTTTTTGCCACATTAAACCAAAGCTGGTTTAACCACTGCTAGGAAGTTGAAGTGTTTGCTAGGGGTCATGCAGTGGCAGGTAGGTTGCTCCTCACTGTTTGAGTGTCTGTCTCAATGCCATCCATGCTGACAGAGCTGGTTTGTTGGCAGATCCACAAGCAGGCCCCTCCCCTGGAAGACATTGCTGGTGACTGCAGTCCAGGCATGAGGGAACTGATAGAAGCGGCCCTGGAGAGGAACCCCAACCACCGCCCAAGAGCAGCTGACCTACTGAAACATGAAGCCCTGAATCCCCCTCCAGAGGACCAGCCACGATGTCAAAGTCTGGACTCCGCCCTCTTCGAACGGAAGAGGCTGCTGACCAGGAAGGAGCTGGAACTTCCTGAGAACATTGCTGGTAGGTCCCCCCACTGTGTGTGTGGGGTGCCTTGTGCCTGTGTAGCCACTGGCGCCCCTCCTCCTGTCCACAGACACCTCTGATGTGGGTCATGAAAGCACTTGTGTGTGGAGTTGGGGTGGAGGGTGAAGACCAGGCATGGTAGCACACACCTGTAATCCCAGCACTTGGATAGGGCAGTTTGAAGTTTAAGGTCAGCCTCTACTACTTAAGACCCTGTCTCAAAAGAAAAAGCTGGGTGCGATGGCACAGGCAAGGAGACCACAAGATCAAGGCTTGCCTGGGTTACAGTGTGAGTTCAAGGCTACCCTAGGCAGCTTAGTGAGACTGTCCTGAAATAAAATGTGAGACAGATGCTGGGGTTGTAACTTGGAGGCAGAACACTGGCATGCACAAGGCCTGAGTTCTGTCACCTGGAGCACACAGAGACACACACACACACAGAGACACAGAGACACAGACACAGACACACAGACACACACACACACACACACACACACACACACACACACACACGGAGGAGCCAGGCACAGCTGGGAAGATTAAGAAAGATTGCCTAGACAATAGCACAGTGTAGTGACACCTTACCTCAAACTGATACAGAAAGGGGAGTATCATTATTTGAGAAACTGAGTGGAAGCCTTAGGAAAACGCATAATCAACTCACTGATCACCAAAATTCCAGCCAGTTTCAGAGTGCACGGAGCTAACACAGTCATGGGTGTTGCCTCTGGCTCACTTTATTTGAAACACTATCAGTTGACTTTAGAAACAGATGGAGAGTGACGGCCCTGCCATTGGGAATGTGTGGGGTTCTGGATAATTCGGTCTTGGCTGGAAGTGCAGAGAAAACACCAGGTCTGAAGTTACCTTGCATTTTGCAAATCTTCTGCTTGAAATCTTCAAGCCAGCTATGAATCCTTCCCACCTAGGAGGGTCGGACACCCCAGAAGGCTAACTATGCCTGGAGAAGGCACCTTTTGTTTTGTTTTTATTGAGCTATACATTTTTGTCTGCTTCCCTCCCTTCCCTCTCCTTTTCTACCCTTTCCTGTGACCCCCATGCTCCCAATTTACTCAGGAGATCTTGTCTTTTTCTCCTTCAAGAAGGCACCTTTTTCTTCAATCATGTAGGCCCAAACTCAGAGGTCAAGCCTGGTGCACCTCTTTCTCTTTATACTTGTCTAACTTCTCCGTACCCTGTACCTCTTTCTCTTTATACTTGTCTAACTTCTCTGTACCTTGTAGGGGGAATGAGGTACTGGAAAACATACCAGAGTTTCTACCTAATTCCTTTTCTTTGTTGGCTATTGGGACTCTGTGATCTATGTGCTAGCCCATAAGTGTTCTAAAGGCCGTCTGTGATAGCCAGAGCTGGGCCACTGTCTCTCGAGCCCCACGGGGTTGTTTCTTAGCAGAAGGGACATGCAGTTGTTACGTGCTGGGCCTCCCTATCATTTTTGTCGTTGGTTTTTCTCATTGTCTCCATGTTCCTTCCGCAGACTCTTCCTGCACGGGCAGCACCGAGGAGTCTGAGGTGCTCCGGAGACAGCGTTCCCTCTACATAGACCTCGGAGCGCTGGCTGGCTACTTCAATATTGTTCGGGGGCCACCAACCCTGGAATATGGCTGATGGATGGCCTTGTTGGCAACAAACCACGATGGACATTTCTCTCTTGAATGCTGGTTTTGCAGACCTTGCACAGCAACTGTGGGGAATGAATTTTACCAATTTTGGGGGGACACTAAGGCCTCTAGTGACACGCAAATGTCACTGCAATGCCCCCCTTTGTGAAGCTACTCTGTCATGTCCCAGGGCCCAAGGTTCTCATTTCTCAGGTGGTGGGACTGGACAGGAAGGATCAGAGAGCTCAGGGAAGGATCGTTTCTGGTGACAATTCCATTCACTGTGCACTTTGCTGGACATGTTAAAAATAGCTGTCAGGAGAAATTAACCTGAAACTCCTAGTTTGGGTTCTTATTTAAGCATGGGATCTTCATTTAACCCAGAAGACCTGTTCTGTGTATATATTGGTATGTATTATATGGTAACTCTGTGAGTCTTGGTGGCTAGACTCCAGCATAAGGTTAGTCATTGTATTTCGGGTGAACAGAGCAGCTGTGAGATTGCAGCAGTACACTGAGCTAGTGTCTTACACATGCGGATTTCCTCAGAGCCGCCTGACAGCAGGCCACTAGTGACAGTTTCTGTTATGTTCCTATGGAAACACTGTATACTGTACATGCTATGCTTAAAACATTTAAAACACGATGTTTTTAAATGTGGGTAAAACTATGTAAACCACATAATTTCTGTACATCCCAAAGGATGAGGAGTGTGACCGTCAAGAAAGTGGAAACTTTTGTAAATTCTTGGTGATGCTACATTTATAATTCATGAGCCTATTTTCTTTAAAGTGTCTATATTAAAATAGCATACTGTGTATGTTCTATTCCAAATTTCTCCATGAATCTTTCATATGTGTGTGTGTGTGTGTGTGTGTATGTATATTTTAACATTGTAAAGTGCTCTTATTTAAAGTATATTTTTACATTATACAAATGAAACTCAACATTTTAGTCCAATGTGACTGGTCAAATAAATTGAATAAACTGAGTATTTTGTCTTAATGTTTGAAGAGATCATGCTTCTCAGATGAGTCACAGGGTTGGGATAGATTTTGGAGGGAACGGTGCATCTCAGGCACCAAGAGCTTTACCATTCGCTGACCCCTGTGCTGCTGTCACGGGCTGCCTTTGTGATGGCCCTGGGTGCTGCTGTCACCGGCTGCCTTTGTGATGGCCCTGGATGAGCTGCCTTTGTGATGAATTGGTAGGTGCTCATCCCTGGGTGCTGCTGTCACCGGCTGCCTTTGTGATTAATTGGTAGGCGCTCATCCCTGGGTACACTGGAGCAGAATAACAACTGTGAGCCACTGATTGGCGGCAGGTGGGACTCCACTCTGTCTTGCTTCTTGGGTTTATACAGTTAGACCACTTTGAATGCAGGCTTGCAAGCTATTTGCTCATGAAGCTAACACTAATCACTAACTTGCTTTTGTATAAGACAAATCACATTCACCAAATAACCACAGACTTCATTGACTAAATGAATGGAATGCAACTTCCCACCTGTGTCGGATACAATGCATTCTGTCAGTGTGGTGAGTCAGCGTCCAGCACTGTGAAAAAATGCCAGACAGGAGATGCCCAGCTTTCAGGAAGGGACTTTTGGTTCAAAGTTCTAGAAGTTTCTCTTCATGGCTACTTAACTCTGTTGCCTTTGGGCCTATGGTAAGGCAGTATATCATAGTGGGAGTATACAGTAGAGAAGGCTCCCATGAGAGAGATGGAGAGAGAGAAGGGAGAAACCGGAGTCCCATATTCCCATTAAGAATACTGGCCCAGGATATAAGAACGG
Source organism: Ondatra zibethicus (assembly GCA_004026605.1). Classification (NCBI taxonomy): domain Eukaryota; kingdom Metazoa; phylum Chordata; class Mammalia; order Rodentia; family Cricetidae; genus Ondatra; species Ondatra zibethicus. Next base: position 18,956 of record PVIU01013306.1, on the reverse strand, counting down.
TATGTCATGTCTGCTCCCTTTTCTGCAAGAGGCTTATATGCTGCCGATTGTGCGCCGCCACTGCTATGTCTCTAGTGGTCCCTGAGAAGTTCTAGCATGTATTGTGAGTATTCAACACCAACACCGATAGGCAGCAGAAAATAGCCTCTGCCTCGCTGCCATTAAGGTGTGGGGCAGAGATGCACACATGTGGTGTTGAGGACACTGACCTCTCCAAAAGGACTGGAGAGCACACGGAGGACACTGACCTCTCCAAAAGGACTGGAGAGCACACGGAGGACGAGGTGGAACGCAGGACGCAGAGACCCCAACAGTATAAGATCCCAGGCTGGTTCTCGAATAGACAGAAGGATGTGAAGGATGGAAAGTACCAGGTGCTGGCTAATGGTCAATACAACAAAGTACTTGAGGACCTGGAGCAACTGAAGATTAGAGCCCATAGAGTGCTGTGCCACTTTGGGAGCCTTCGTGTCCGAGGTCAGCACACCAAGACCACTGTCAGGGCTGAACTGTGGGTGTTTCAAGAAGAAATGAGTCCTTGGGCCTTCGCTGTTAATAAATAGTTTATGTACCTGTGGAAAAAAATGAATACCAGCCCAAACATCTGACTTTATTCCCCCAGGCTGTTCCCCCCTAGCACCATGGACTGGGACTATGCCACGGCCATGCCATGATGCCCTGTCTTCCCTGTGACATACAGTGGGGTGTACGTTCTTCTTAAGGAAGCTGAAACATTTTAAGGTTGTTTGTTTTTCACAAGAACACAGAGCAACGAAGAGGTGAGAATGGCGTTTGAGACTAGACCTCTCTGAGTCCAAAACCCAGGCCCATTTTGGGGAGTGGTCATCTGTAAGGGAGGGGCCATCTCTGGGGAAGCTCGGCAACACTGTGGGATTCAGTGCCCTAAGTGAGGACAGAGGTGTGGGTGCCAAGAAGATGGCAGAACTTCAGGCTCAGAACTCTTCACTTGCATAACTCCTTCGTGATCCCAGGTGAAGCCTGAAAAGACTTGGATCTGCCCTGGTTTTGGACATTTCTATTAAGGGCATCTGAATTGGGAGGTCCCCTGGGACTTCCTGGCATTGTCCTCTGCCTGAAAAACGCAGTAACTTGATCTCCCACTGATGACACATTTCTGTGCTATAACTCTTCAAGGCGAAAGTTTGTGTTTGTTGGAGGGCCTGAGGAAATATTCTGTAGGTCTAAAGCCAGTTGGTGGTGGCCTTTAATCCCAGCACTGAGGAGGTAGAGGCAGGCAGATCTCTGTGAGTTCCAGGCCCACCAAAACTATACAGAGAAATCCTGAAACCCTGTCTTGAAAAAGAAAAGAAAAGATTTCTGCATGCCAACTTCCACTGGCAGCCAGGTAGAATGTGCCCAGTTAGATGCCAGGTCGGCTAATGGAGAATTGAAGTCTGCTGGGAGCCACTATGAGGAAAGAACCATAGAACTGCACTGAGTCCTGCAGGGTGCACGAGGAATAAAAATCCTGGCATTCTGAACTATCTAACCCCAGTAGAAAGGAAGCATATTCCATTTTGGAATTGTTAGAGCATTCTCTGTTGCAATTTATATTACCTAATCTCCAAAAAGATGTTTCTGGGCAAGCATTTAACTGACATTTTAACTTTTGCCTAAGCTAATTTTTATTATTTATTTTGGTATGAGGGACGGAACCCAGGAGCTCACATGTCCTAAACAAGTGCTCAACACTGGGCCACTCTAGACTGTACAAAACTGCTTGTTTTTTTGAGTATCACAATGTTTATTGATAGATACAAGTATATAAAATCAGGGCATGAACTTGACTTGATAAATTAAGTAGAGGGACCAATTCAAATTCTCTCCATTTGCTTCACACCCACAAAAACCACTTCAGGGGCATTCAAGATCTCTCAAAACTGATCAGTTTTGTGCAAGTAAACTGTGTTTATTTTTAAAAGACTTGTGCACTTGTCCAGGCTGAAGGATATTAAAATCTAGCACATAAAGCCCATTGCTAGAGGAGGTAGAAACACAGGCAATATACTGTTACGGCAGCAGCCATCAATGACAGCTAAGAATTTTTCTGTGACAACCAAATGGATAATCAAATATTGCAACAACTCAAGTATTAATGAGCAAAGTGCATCTCTGCAGTGCTCAGTGCTGCTACTCAGTTTTCTAACTTCAGACAGCCTCTGGTGAGTGGCAGCAACAGACTGCCTGTGCTTGAGAACTTAGGATGTAATCACTGCACGCTGCTGATAGCCATCTACACCCAGGTTCAGCGCCCTACAAAGCTGCCTTTAAAAGCCAGTTTCATCTGTGATGCTCAAGAACATGATCCTTAGCATTTACAAAATCAGACACCAAGTAAACCTCTCACAGTTCTTTTGGGGCCAGAGAGGACCAACGTGAAGCACATCCATCTGACAAGCAGGTCTTGCGCCTGCCATTGGGAAGGAGAAGAGGGCAGATCAGAAGGAGAAGGGGGCATGGTTCTCCTAATCTACAGGACACTGCCCAGGAGGAACAGCTGCCTCTTCAACAGCTGGTTCATGCGCTACAGATTCCTGCTTCCTAGGTAGGAAATAAGCTGTGCAACTTTTTTCCTGGAATAAGGGCTGCTCATTGCTATTTCCTGGAAGAAAAGAGCCTGTCTTTCACTTATTTTCATTGCTAGGATCAGCTGTAGTAATTTGCCCAAATTAGAGACATCTGCTCCACCACAACTGGAGAACCAGAGGTGTTCACGGAGAGTGATCTGATTACCCAGGAAACAGTAACTAACTTAGAAAAAGGCTGTCTGGAAATACAAACATTCAATTGGCTGTGAGCAGAGCAATCTCTCAGTACAATTCTGCATGAAGATGACCTGGGTTGACTCTGTAATTGGACCTACAGTGGGAAAAAAAACCCAAGATTATGAGAGTAGAGAGTTAATATTATCATCTTTAATTGTTATCTTATCTTATCTTTAATTCATTAATTCTAACCACTCAATGAAACTTTATCTTCCCATATGAATGCAAAATTTTGTGTGTGTGTGTATGTGTGTGTGTGTGTGTGTATGTATGTATGTGTGCATGATAAACGTGTGTGGACAGTGAATGTTGGTACAGGTGCATATGTGTATTCATGCACGTGAAGGCTGGAGGTAGACAATGGGTATCTTCCTCCACTACACTCCACTTTATTTTTTGAGGCAGCAGGCTCTCACTGAACCTGACACTCGCCGATTTGGCTACACTGGCTGGCCAGTGAGGTCTAGGAGCCTGCTTGTCGTTACACTCTCAGCACGTGGTTGCAGACGTGCACTGCTGCATCTGGCTCTCCGTGTGAGAGCTGGCGATCTGAGCTTAGGCCCTCACGCTCACACAGTAAGTACTTTACTGACTGAGCCACTGCCTCAACCCCATGAAGGGAAAATCTTACAGAGCGGTTTATTTGAACATGTCTTTGTTGTAGGCTATGTATAAACTCAAATATTCTTGACATTTTTTGGTCTAATTAACATACTTCTGAGACATCAAGGGAGATGAAAGGGAAGAATATTTTCTACACAGAGAAGGATAATGGGCAGCACTGGCGCCTTAAAGCTAGGAGTAGAGGGCGCTTGTGGTTCATCTGCTTCCTAAAGGCACCTTCTCAGAACCCTTCACGGTGACCTCAGATGGCAACAGGAGTTTCTTCTGGATCGTCTGGGTTTAAATGAAAAGGAAGTGGCCCATGACGCACCCCAGCCCCAAACACATTCTTACACGCACGTATGCATGCACACAGGTACGTGGACGTACACATGTCCCCTCATCTCAAGGAGTACGTTCATTAGGTCTGGTCAGCAAGTCGGAGAGAACAGAATGTTTGGCACTTGCCTACTCAGCTTCTCCCCATTATTGTTCTATCCCAACCTTATCTACTAGTATGTCCCCCTAGAAGGGACTGCTGGTTATTCTATGGATACACAAACTAGTGATTCTACCACAGAAAACACACACACAGCAGCATGATTTATACACATTTATATGTCCTTTTGATAGGACAGTCCCCAGCTATTACAGAAAGAAGTATTTCACTAAGAGTAGCTCTCGGCATGAGTCTATCTTCGTAGGCAAAGCTATCCCCGATCATCCCTTCCACACAGGAGACTGTGCTTTCACTGTCCTTGTGCACTTTATAGTTCTTCAGAAAACTAAGGGGTAAACTTGCGTCTGGTCATTGACTCATTTCTTAAGAAACAAAATTGAATGGTAAACAACTTATCAGTCTGCCCCAGGTCCATGCTTACTTGTTCAGAGAGCAGGGTTTGGGAGCAGAGCCATTGAGTTCTAACCTCAGGATTTTACTAACAGAAAACACTGTTGTTTTTTGCTTACCGCTTTTTCTAATATCCTTGCCTGGGAAATCCCAGAGCAGAATCAAGTAAGGCATCACATTGTACTCATGCTAACTTTGGGGTGTGAGAAATTGATAGCTATTTGGCTAGACTGACCAAGGTTCTCTTGTAATGACAGTGAAGAACTAGACCTGAGGCCACTTGATGCCACCAGTAGTAATTCAGAATTGGTGAAGGGTGGAGGTGGGAAGAGAGACCAAATCCAAACGGCAATATAGAGTGATAGTGTTTGGGGATAGAAAGCTGAGTCATGGCCTCCTCACTGGAGTTAGTGGGAAAGATTGTTAAACCATGTATGCCTAGGGGTCTCAGATGCTGTGTGTGGAGCTCCATGATCACACTCCATGAACCAACTCTGTGGCACTTAGTCAGGGTTACTATTGCTGCGATGAAACACCATGACTAAAGCAGCTTGGGGAGAAAAGGGTCTATTTGGCTACCTTTTCAATTTCACTGTTTATCATTGAAAAACAATCAGGACAGGAGCTCAAACAGGACCGTAACGTGGAGGCAGGAGCTGATGCAGAAACCACAGAGGGGTGCTGCTTACTGGCTTCTTCATCATGGCTTGCTCAACATGCTTTCTTATAGAACCCAGGACCACCAGTCCAGGGAAGGCACCACACACAGTGAGCTGGCCCTCCCTCATCAATCACTAATAAAGAAAATGCCCTATAGGCTTGACCTTATAGAGACATTTTCTTAGTTTACAGTCCCCCCCTTTTTTGCTGTGTTTTTTTTTTAAGGTAATTCTAGTTTGTGTGTCAAGTTGACATAAGATCAGCCAGAACAGATCTTTTTGTGTTAGTCATACTGGAGTGTTCTTGTTTTATTAAGGAGCAAAAGAATCTCCAAACTCTATGAATATGGCAGTTTGAGGCCCTAGTAAGCTCTTCCAAACATGCCTAGCGCCAGAGCTAGCAGGTATGTTGGGAGTATTGCTTTTCTTCCGAAATTGCCTTGTGTTTTGAGGCATTGTGGGTCTGTGATGCAGGATCGAAGCCCAGGCAGGGGCTTACCACAGTCCCATGCTTGGGATTTTCAGTCAGTTCAGTTAGAAACATGCCTTGCCCTCTTGTCCTCTGAGGCTTTTGTTTTGCTACACTGGGTACAAACTCCGAGGAAAGGGCTATTTATCAAGTGTATTATTGGTGACAGCCCATACCTTTGCCTTAGACAAATGGACGTTGTGAGAGGCTGGGGAAGCAGGTAAGACACATGCTAGTGCATGGGCTGAAGCTCAGGCCCATCTGGCTCCAAAAGTAGTGGCCTTTCTATTAAATTGTACTGCTTTGTGAAATCCCTGGAGGAAATGAGGGAAAGAAATTCTTTACCAAAACTTATTAAAATAGGAATTCAACCTGTATAAAGGTGGCTTGTTCCATAACCCCAGCACTTGTGAGGTTAAAGTAGGAAGATTATGAATTCAAGGTCAGCCTGGGCTACAGAGTGAGACTATCTCAAAAATGATCAAAAATGAATAAAATAGGAATCCAAGTATGGTGACATATTATTCAATTTTTAGAAGTGACATTATTACATTGCTGCAACATAACAAAACAAAATAACTATAGAATGTGCTCTTCATTCCTTAAGCATTTATCATTTCATCAGGCAGTGCTTTTAGGAACCACAAGAACACAAGCAGGTCACGTGGCATAGTTAAGCCTGGACGTGAGTGGTGCAAGCTGTGTGCGTGTCTATATAGAATTGAAGTGGAAGTACTATCAGCTGCAGTAACTCACAGGCCAGGAAGGACCGGGACCATTAGCGTTGTTCTCAGGTCGACCTTCCCGGGAGACAGAGCATAAAGTGGAGATTAAGTATGCGTGTGTTACAGGAGGTTCAGTTCCAGGGAGTAGGGGAGTGTGACACAAGACAAGGCAGACAGGCACCAGCTGTGGGGTTACAGTGAACACTGAACACTCCATTTCAGGGAAAGGAGAAAGAGTTTGCTTGTTCTTTGCTGTGTCTTCTTGCTCATTGGTCAAGCATTTCTCAGGAGTATTAATTCTGCAGATACCTGTTGGGGAATATTATTTAAAGGTGTGTTACTTTTGTTTGTTTATGCTGTGTTTAACTCTGTGAAGCTGTGATTCTTTACCTGTCTAAAACACCTGATGGTCTAATAAAGAGCTGAATGGCCAATAGCGAGGTAGGAGCAAGGACGGGCGGGGCTGCCAGGCGGAGAGCATAAATAGGAGAACTCTGAGAGGAAGAAAAGAAGGAGCAAGGAGAGGAGGACAACAGGGGCCAGCCACCCAACCAGCCACCCAACCAGCCACCCAACCAGCCACCCAACCAGCCACCCAACCAGCCACCCAACCAGCCACGGAGAAAGAGTGAAAGTAAGATATGCAGAAGTAAGAAAAGGAAAAGGCCCAGAGACAAAAGGTAGATGGGATAATTTAAGAAAAAAAGAAAAGAAAAGCTGGCTAAGAACAAGGCAAGCTGAGGCCGAGCATTTATAAGTAATAATAAGCCTTCCTGTGCGATTTATTTGGGAGTTGGGTGGTGCCAACCCCCCAAAAAGACTAAAAACCGAAAGAGTAAAACATCAAAGCAACATATAGATAGCTTTGGGAAGTTTCCTGAGAAACCAGTTTCCATGACCATAGGTTATCATTTCATCCAAATCTTTCTATGAGAACCTCCTGACTCTAGTCAGCTCCAGGCAATGGAGCTCTGTGGTTACTAGTGACATGGTAGCAATGGTCACCCATGATGAAACCTGCCTGCCTGTGGTGCTTGGTGAGGTGGTGGACCCTTTAAGGAGGTAGGAACTTTTAGGAGGAGTCAAAACACTAGGGGTTTGCCCTTGAAGGAGCCCTGCATGACCACAGACTTGACACCAGGGCTAACTGACCATGGACTGGAACCCTTGAGACCACCATTCACAGCAACAGGAAATAGCAAAGAGTTTATGGAACACTGCATTTAACAGAAAAGGAGGATCGGGAGACATACTGGCATTTGCGTGGGACTGTATTTTGAAAGCTTCAGAAATAAAGTAGGCTGTTGAGTAAAAATAATAAGAAAAGGGCAGCTCTGCTGGCACAAGAAATCCAATTAGGTCAAATCAAACCAAATCAAAATGCCCATTGTTTTATTAAGAATGATGCTCTCTGGTATCCGAGCACATGGCAGGGGAGACAGGACAGCAGGGAGCCCATGCAAGCCCAAAACTACGTGTTTCTCCTCTGGGAGTTCACTTAAATACCCTGTGGGAGTGGTCCTGACCCCCCCCCAGGGAGGGGGTCAGGACCTGGCATGCTGGGATTTGGAGTCCAGACCAATACAACTTCCAGGCCTGGGGGCTGGGATGGATGCAAAGGGCTGGGGGCTCTGCTCCCAACTTAACTTAGGCTACATTCCCTTTAGTTGTTATTAAGCTTAGAGATGAAAGCAACATATAATAACATTTGTCTTGGGCTGAACCAGTCCTTTAGGAAAAAGGGAAGCCACGTCCAGGAGTCTCCATACAAAATTGTTAAGGAAATACAGAAATGCATTTGGGTGCTGATGGTGGCCCAGGTGCTGATGGTGGCGTACAACAAACAGTCATGCTTTCCAGAGGGAAGAAATGGTAAGAGATGCATATTGCCGCACAGAGGGGTCGTGTTGCTTGAACCAACAGCAATGACCTTGGCAGAAAGAGAGTTGCAGGTCATTCACAGCAGCGGAGGGTGGAGGTGATGATAGGCTTGGATGAGAACATTCAGAGGGAGGAGAGTCACTCCTTAAACCAACAGTGCTACCTGGAAAAGGACAGAGCAGTCTTGTGTGGAGGGTAGTCGGTGGGAGTGGGTTTCCTAGGAGCAGGTCATAAGGGAGCGCACATCTGCACTTAAAAAAAAAAGTATGCTTGGTGTACACAAAGTCATAGGTTTAATTTCCAGGGCCAAAATATATATATATATATATATATATATATATATATATATATATATAAATAAAATAACAGAGGGAAGGAGGGAGGGAGGGCAGGAAAATGGGCAACTATATAATTAGTTTAAGATCTGGTAAAAACTAAGTCTTCAGTTTCCCAAACATGAGATTGCCAAGTTAAATCTCCCCTGCTAAGAAAATGGAAACATCTGGCAATGGGTCAGAAGGTCCTAAAAGCCGCTGATAAAATCCATCAAGTGAAAATCATGACCAATGCTGAGAATGTTTATGGCATCTTTGGTGCCAGCTTGGGTGTTTTGGCCAGCCCGAACTCTATACTCCCCTTTGATTCTGGTGAAAATGGTGTCCAATTGCAATCCTGTTTTCATTTGCTTCTTGCTTGTTTTGTTTTACTGTTATGGGGGATTGGACCCAGGGTCCCCCACATCTCAATCTAGTGTTAAAGACTCACTGTTCCTTTAGAAGATGGTTTTATTTCCTACCCATTAGGTTCAGAATTCATTGATTTATCCTCAGAGAAATTGTGTCAAGTTATAAATAGCGCAAAAGCGGGCATTCTCTTGGTGGACAGAAAACAGTTCAGTGATTGTTAAACCCTCGAGTGGGTGATGAGGTCAGCTCTGCCGCTTCATCCACACTGACGTGCAAGTTCATTTTGAAGCATCTTTCCTATTTGTGGGAGGCAAATACCTCATGTACCCAATGTCCACTGGAGCCACTGAATGTGGTCAGTTGAGCATGAAATTGTGTGTTCCCACAGATGGTAAGACCTCACTGATGTAAAGTATAATTTAGCAGAGACCAAGGAAACTGTAGACACTATCAGAGCCATCTGCACATGACGACTGTCTGCAGCTTTACAGGGTTCACAGCTATTGGCTATGATATGCAGGCCACTAAGAAGGCTCAGCAGGTAAAGATGATAGTCACTGCGCCTTCACTCCCTGAGCTCAGTCTCCAGGACTCTTCTGGTGGAGAGCAGCAACTCCTACAGGTGTCTTCTTACTTCTGCACATGTGTGGCATGCATGTGCTCAAGCACACACATACACATGAATAAATAAATGTAGCACAAAATATTAAAAATTAATTAACTTTTTAAGCAAGAGGAAAAAATGAAAAATGTAATAAAAATTAAAGTTAATATGGAATGTCCTCAGCCAACTGCTAGCAAAGATGAGCAAAGTTATTATAGATGAATATGATAAGATTGATTTCTCACAGCTATTGACAAATTTTTAGGAATCAGAGCTAGGGAACAGAAATAAATTTATGGTTATTTACTTCACAAATATATGTAAACAATTTTTCCTCTCAAAAATATATCATGCAATTGAAATTAATTATTTCTCTCTGTGATATTTATTTATTTTGCTTTTACTGGCATTAGTATTTACTTTAAACTCAATATAGAAGAAAGTTCTCACTGTCTGCTCTTCATTTTTGACTGTAATTGTAATCTACTTCATTCCATGATTATGACCAAAGAAAATTTGTCATAGAAAACAAAGTGATGCTAAAGTGATTTTGCCCTGTGGATGAATTTATGGGAGGCATGCATAGCACAGTGTAAGGAGGCCTTGTTTGGAAAGGTCCTTGAGTCACTGGATGACTTTGTAACTGTAGATCAAAGTTTGAGGCTTGGACTGGAATTTCGCTCCTACTTAATTTTCCCAGACTCAGGTAGATCGGAGCATGACTCACAAAGTGCACAAGTATTGGAGTCTATAGTCTATATGTCTCAAACAAGCAAGAGCCAAAGAATTCTATTCCATGAAAGTCCTCCATGTGCACGAAGGATCACGGATTCTTGGTAGGACACAAAGGGTGTGGAGGCTAAAAAGAGACTGAAGACAAGCTTGCTTATTAGTGTCATATTTCTGCAAGAGTTGTAAAATTTGGAATGGGGTTTTGGTGTTTTGGTTGTACACAGCCTGGTTCTTAAGAAATTATAAACCATGAAAATGGCAGTTTCCTCAACGAACACATTTAATGTAAGAGGAAGCATATGGTCAGGAAAGATGACAGAGAAATGGGGAGTACCACTCTCCCCAGACATTACGAAGCATCCCATACACTGGCTCTTTAAAGTCAAAGCTGAGAGACGTGATTCAGTGATTACAACATAGAACAGCTCAATGGACTTCTGCACCAAGCATCAATTGCAGATCCAGCAGGTTCATCTGACCAAAAACAGCCAGGCCACTGAAGAAGGAGGGCGGTTTGCTTCCTTCCTCTTATGCTCTCACTGGTGGTAATTAAGAGCTGAGCAGGAATAACTTTTAAAAGGCCCTAGAGAAAGAGGAAGTGCTTAAAAAAGAGCAGGGTGAGGGCTCAGTAGACCAAGGGCTTGCCAACGTTTCCCACTGCTTCCTCGCATGGGACTCCTGACTGCAGAAGGCTGGGAGTACACAGAGTGGGTCTCCCTGTGCTGTGAAATGCATGGTTGGATATTCCTTACGGTTTCTGGAGGGTTCCCCCAAAAGGTATGAAGTAGATATAGGTAGATAAACACCAGTGGCCATGTTCAGGTATTTGGATATTAGCTTTTCTTTTGAAAAATGTTTTGTTTAATTTCTGATTCGGAATGACCATACATATACTTAAGAGCCACTGCTCCTGCCCCCCCCCATGCATACATTGCATGACCAAATCTGGGCAATTACTGAAGCCACTGTCTCAAAACTCTCCATTTCTCTGTGGTGAGAGCATTCAACATCTCTCTTCTCATAATTTTCAAATACACAGGATGTTCTTATGAACTGGAGTCCCCATTCTGTGCCCTGGAACAGAGGGCCATGTCCTCCCTCCCATCTAACTTTAACGTTGTAGCCCAAGGCCAACCTCTCCCCAACACTCTCAAGCCCAATCCAACCTCAGGCAAACATTGTTCTAGACTTTCCCTCCCTGAAACCAGTGTTTAAAGAGTCCACATCTGAGTGAGATCATGCAGAACTTGTCTGTTTTAAGCTTGCTTCACTTAATACAGTGCCTGTTCACCTGTATTGTTGCACAGGGTTTCTTTATTATGCCTTCCTCAATAACCCTATCAGATATATCAGTTTGTGACTTTTATTACTGACATGAAATATGAACTAGGGCTGAAACAAAAGAATGATGGAGTAAATACACGGAAGAGGCCAGGCTACTGAACGTTTGGTTGGGGCGGAGAGAGCCTTGCCATGTTATCTGCAGCGTTGCCTGTTGTGAGGGGTGGTAACAACAGAAGAATGCCAGAGTCACTTACAAAATACACATACAGATTTTTTGTTATCGACATAAAAATTCTATCATGAAGAATAATCATAAAATGGGTTTGTTCATGCTCTGTAAAAGCTGCCTAACTAGCAAATCTGAGAGTGCTTTAAAGGAAATCTCCCTTGCTGTTCTGATAAAATATAAACTCAGTACGTATATTTCTGCCCTTTACAACTCCTCTGATGCAGACTTCCAAGCTCCCCTCCCTCCCCTCCTTCTCTCTCTCCCTCCCCTTCCTCTCTCCTTCTCCTTGAGGCTTCGCCCAGCTCTCCCTCTGCCTTGAATGTCCTCTACTGCACAAGAGAACCCTGAGAATTTTCAGATTATGCTTGGACCTTCTATTACCACCCGCACAAGAGCAGTTTGGGGAGTAAGGGCGCTAGCTTCTTCACAGTGTCACCATCATCCTGTTTCTGCTGATGGGAGAGCCGAGACAGTGGCCAGGACTGCTGTATGTCTAGGGCCTAAGTCCTTCACACATGCAAATGCCCAGTTAAGTACTTAACTAATGACTTTTAATGTGGAATGAAAATTCAAGATCAAATCACATGATTATAGTTTTTAAATAAGAGTTGACAAATAAGACAAAAATGTTAGTATTTTCATTGCAACACTTCTGTTGTGGCTAAGTCTTTTTTAATAAGTCTTTTATAATTTAAATAATAAGAAAATTATTTATTTGTTGCAGTTATCAAAAAAACAATTTTAATAGTTTAAATGTGTGACCAAAACGGGAACAATCTGAATTCAGCATTGCAGTTAGGAACTGCTTCAAGTATAGTGCCTGTAAGCCTACTTTGAGTTAAAAAAAAAAAAAGCCTGGAGAAGTTTTGGGGGAAGGGAAGTTACGTCTCTATAGTCTCTATAAACTATCCTGCTGCAGGCCCAAGCAATGACAGGCTTTCACACTGAGTGGGGAAATGAAACAGGTTGCTGACAGCTGTCAGCCACAGGCAGGGGCCACACTGGGAAGAAAGCAGAGCATGTAGGGAAGGCTGTGGGTAAGGAGGAGGTTAGAGCAAGAGAAGCAGGATCTTTGGGTAAGGATGAACTAGAGAGAAGTCTTAGCATGTTGAGGAAGTAGCCAAGGATAACCCATTGCAGGTGTAGGTGGGAGCAATTTCGCAGCAAATAACACACAGCGGGAGGAGGATGGCTCCCTGGGTTTAGCTGGATGTGGTGAGCAAGGGAGCAGGTCAGAGATTCTGTGGCTCTCAGACAGCAGCAGCTGTGCTATTTGCATGGGGACAGGTATGGCTCCAAGGGTGAGCAAGGGACAAGGTCTGGAGAAAGACTCCAGGAAAGCTCAGAAAAGGATGCCTGTCCCTTGACATAGGGAATGCCAGTTTGTGTGACATAGAGCTGAAGGTGTCAGAAAGAATGGTGTCAGAGGTGAGGGACATGTGGGAGCAGAGGGAAGATGAGGAAATGGACTCACGTGGTGAAACTCAGCTGAAAGTTGACTTGCCCGTGACTAACCTAGTGAGCAAGAGATGCAGCCTGACCCCAGGAAGAACTGGAGAAACGGGCAGTGAGCAGGCGGGAAGGAGAAGTTGTTTGTTGTGTTAGAAGAAACTGGGTGGAGGTGCGTGTCAGAGCAGCTGGCTTGTCTAGTAGGCGGGGGCAATAGGGAAGGACATCTGTCAGGACCTTCTCAAAGGAACAGTAACAGCAGCAAGGGGAGCTCAAGGGAGCTGCATCCTTAGAATGCTACAGGCAGGCAGGCAGGAACATGAGGGTGGCTGGCCTGAAGCAGAGGGAGCCCTGGCTGGGTTCCCCTGGCTTTGATGGGCAGTACCAGGCTCCAGGAGCTCATAGCCCTGCAACTCCGTTCCCCCATAAACTACTCCTTCCTCCTCCTGATAGTTCTGATCAGGTATAAGGAGGCAGACTCAGGCAGATTTCTGCCAACAGTTTTGGACCTTGTGTTTTTAAGACCCAGTGTGCTGAAATCAGCTATGGCCATCAATGCCCCTTGTGCCAGACAATAATCACATGCCTTGATGGAGCAAACTGAGCGTCCTCCCTTCTGCAGCCGTTGGCCATTGCTGGTTGAGGACCTCAGCAGAGACTGGCAGGGTCCAGGGCTCGTATTCTCACTCAAAGCCTTGTTCTGGCAGATGCTGTGATAACAGCATACTCAGAAGACTTTGGTACAAGTAGGATGCCTCACAGGGATCCAGACAAAGGTGTTTGCCAAGACCCGCTTGGTTCTCCCAGTCAAGGGTGACCTCAGGGCCACTGGGCTTTCATATTCCAAGTTCACACAAAAGCAATGATGAACCATGAGTCATGCACACACAGTGTAAATTACTTCGGGCCTTACTTGCAGCCTTAGTTTCCCTGTATTCCTAAAGAAATCGGGAAACAAAACTTAGCACAGGGAGTGAGGCCTTGTTCCCTCTCCCCCGACACTGTGACCATCTTAAAATTGATAGAATTGATGGAGAACCATGAAACAGGCCAGGGACAGGTCAACTTAGTTGAGACTGGTAGTTGGTTCTTTCCCAGGAGTGGAGGTGCCTCCAGCGTCAGTTCCCTATGTAGCGGGTAGGGTGGTCCGTTTCCTTCCAGGGCCTGTTTCAAGCTCAGCCTCCTGCGTAAATGTTAAACCCGCCCAAGGAAAACAAGAAGGCGCTACCCAGCAGCTGGGGGGAGGGACACAGGTGTCTCTCGCAGCAATGTCCTATTTCCTGTCCAGAATGGGGTCACAGTTACGGTAAGGCTAGAATCACGACCTCAGAAATGATCTCCTTTGCCCTAGGAAGGCTGCTTATCCAGGACAAGCCTAGAGGGCTTGGTAGCTCTCAGATATCTAGCTGTACTTTTTCTACGCCCCACCACATAACAGCTCTCTCATTTCAACAAATGTTCTTGGATGTTTGGACTCCTCTCTTAAAGTAGCCTAGTTTGAGTTGGAGTCAGTCTCCCATGGTCACATTAGTTCACACAGGCCAGCAAACCACAGGGCCAGCATTTGCCAAGCAGAGCATAATTCTGGTGGTGAGTCCCGGAAGAAGCAGACTATGGGATATGGGTATTTATGACCCAAGCGTTCTCACCTGGCTTTGAGACAGGTCTGGTGAGTATTTTCGGAGCTGGTGGCAGGCTGGGGTAAGATGTTGGGCAAAAGGTAGAAGGTTATGGCAGCTAGGGAAGAGCAGATCGGAGACACCAGAGCAGCACTTTGGTTGTGGGGATGGCTGCTGTATATGAGTACACTCCCATTGGCCTTGGCTGTGATGCCATCACAGGCTCAACCACTCATTCTGGGAGTTTGTCCTTTAAAGCAGGACTTTAGCTGGTCTAGGAGACAGGCAGGGACTTGCAGTACACGTGACCCAAAAGACTTGAATGTAACATGCAGGCTAAATGACTTCTTCATTCTGGCAAGACTCAGATGTAAGTGGAGCTCACAAAGGAGAACTGGCATTTCAGGAGGCTGGCCACAGGCCTGCAAACAGTGAGCTCACTCTAAGGCCACAGGCCTGCAAACAGTGAGCTCACTCTAAGTTCCCCTTGGGACCAGTGTGGTTTACATCTGCTATTTTGGTATAGGTACTAACAGCACTTACTCTCACTCTCAAAATATCCTGATTTGAAAGGTAAAATTCTATCATCCCCTAGTGAACAGTAGGAAGATACAGTGTCATACTGAAGGGAGGCTTGGGTTCAAGGTTCCAATGTGGAAGCAGATTGGTAACCACTGCCCAAAGAGCAAAAAGAGATGGAAGTGGTGGCTTTGGAATGAGAGAAGAGGAAAGCTCTGTCCATGCTGGGAGGACAGAAAAGGGAGTAATCAGGGGTTCACAAAACAGGAAGGAGAAACCAGAAAAGCTGTGTGCCCACTGTCAGGTCTGGGGAGCTCAGAGCCACAGGGCCACGCATTTCTGGCAGAGTGGGGTGACCTTGGAGGATTGTGAAGGACCACAATTGGAGACAAGGTGAGTCATGGAGGTAGAACCGGACTGGGTGTAACCAGGGTCTGAGTAAGTCACTCAGGCAATTGGATCAGCATGTGACACCGGCTGACTCTAGAGTCCTGCAGAGGATGACAAAGGAGTTTGCACACTGAAGCCTGGGCCCATGCAGAGAAGGCTGCCAGCAAGTTCTTGGAGGAGGCTGTCGCTCTGAAGGCCTTTCACTGATTTATGCATTTACATCTGAGAAGTCTGAGGGATATTAAGACTTGTGATAGGAGTGGAAAAATGTGTAGTTCAATAAAAGCAATAATAATAATAATAAAGATTTGGGATAGGAAAGATAGAGGAATTGATAGAGAGCAATCTGGACCTAAAGGCAGATCGCAAAGAGCTGTGGGGTACAGAGGCAAGAGCTTTGGGTTCACTAGCGTCTGCGCCACCTGCTCCGTCTCATGCCAGAATTCTCCAGTCACACACGCTGCCCGGACTGCTTCCCAACACTACGCCCTTTGCTTTTCTCCAAGGAGAGGGAGGAGGGAAGGGGCAGGGCCAGTGCCACGTAAAGAGGAACAGTGCACTGCAGAGACAGACTGGGATTTGGCTATCTCCCATTATACGGAGATTTATCCACTCGGCTCTCCTGTTATAGGCTGTCCCCCCCTACTTTGCATGGCACCTTCTTGCCATGGATGCTACTGCCCAAGTCCTCAGTGTCATTTACAATGGTCAGTCTGGGTTGAGAGGCACCTAAGAAATTAGCAAAACATAGTCTGGGTAAGTCTGTGGGTATGCTTCTGAAGAATACCTTACATGGTCAGCAAAGTAAGTGGAGAGACTGCCATGAATATAAGGGCACCATCTGAGGGGGATCAGGAGGGACCCATGAAGTCAGGACTGATGCCCACAAAGCTGGCTTTTGTGGGGAGGCGTATTTTACCGCTGTTGCCTGTGGCAGTCAGATTCTGCCATCTTCCTCCTTTGACGTGAACTTGGCTTCAGTGACTCTCCACGGGGTACTCAACCTTTCCTCCTCCAACTGGGGCTACCTCCTGAACCCTCTTGTCCTTAAGTCTCTTGGATGGAGTAGCTACTGAGTTTTCAGCTCTCTAGCCTTCAGATGACCAGGGTAGGCATATTCAGCCTCTGACGGTAGAAGTAATCTAATTAATCCCTCTTACAGCTAAATACCTTCTATTGGTTCTGTAATTTGGAGGACTCTGCCTAATATACCAGTCTAGGCCCTAACTTGGTCCATTATCCCTAGAGTACTATTCTCTCTCTGCAGTTCACATTGCATGGCCCCTCCCCTTCCTTCCTTCTCCTGCGGTGATTCCAGCAAACCCTACCAGCAAGGCCCTTCTAAATGCATCACTCATTTCCTCAAATGCAGTGTCTCCACGTTCTTCTAGCATGAGCTCATGTTTCATACCCCTGCTGCCAAAGCCCACAGTCACCTTGCCTCTGTCCTCTGCACACTCTCTCCTGTGTGCCCTCTTCATTCCACTGTTCATGGCATCCAGCGTAGCACATGGGCTCTCTTGCTTCCAACCTTCACACACTGTATACTATGCCTAGAATGTCTCTTCCACCTTCTAGCACCTTCATCTCACATCCATGATATTTGGTCCCTTAGGGATTGGCACAGCCATCCTCAGAAAGGCCCAGTCCCTCCCATCTGTAGCCTTCAAATGAACCCCCTTCAGGAAAGGCTATGCCTTTCCTATCCTGTATTTGTGTTCTGACATAATGTGTGCTTGAGTGGGCAAATTAATATCTCAAAAAGTGAAGGAAGGAAACAACAGTAAGAAGTAGAATGACTGGGGTTTAGCATCGAAGTACAGGAAGTAGAAAAGGTGAAGAGAATGAAGCAAAGATTTGAAGAGGAGCTGGAGAGACGGCTCAGCTGGTGAAACGCTTGCTATGAATGTCTGAAGACTAGAGTTCATGTCCCGCACGCTCACACAAAACCTAGAGGATGTGGTAGTCCACGCCCAATCCCGGTACTTGGGAAGAAAAGACAGGAAATCCTGGAAACATGCTGAGTATCCTTATTAGCTGAATTGGGAAGCTGTGGATGCAGGGGAGAGACCCTGCCTAAATATATAAGGTCAATATTGATGCAGAAAGCTTCCTGATGTCAACCGCTAGCCTTCACATACGTGCACATACACATGCATGTGTACCACAAATGTTAACCTGTATATAGACTGAACAAACATATACAGCAAAGAAAAAGAAATAGAATGTGAAGAAACAGAGACCATCACCCCCAGAACGTAGGGAAAGACAAAGGGGTTTGAAGATGGGACCACACTGGTGCTGTGAGGGCTGGCGGCAGACTGCAATCCTGGAAAGCTTTTAAAGCAACATGGAAAAAGAATGATGGCAAGGACTCTTGTTTGGTGGGATCAGTAAGGACAACATGTTTATTTTACCTGAATAAAATAATATAGAAACCAGAAAGGAAGCAAGAAAAGTCAAGTTCCATTGTGGTCCACACAGCCATGTATAGTCAAGGAGCTCTTGCACTGTGCTGTTGGGACTGTACTGTGCAGTTAGAGCATCTACACACCTCACCCTGCAGACACATTAGTGATAGTAATGGAAGGATGAGAAAGGGCGGGGTGAGAGCCAGTGGTAGAACACTTGCCTGCACAAGGCCCTGGATTCCATTCTCAGCACTGCCACCTGACCTTTCCTGTGGAGCTGTGAGGGCTCTGCTCCTGCGCTTTCTCCATCACACAAATATCTGTGGGGCTCACTATTCTGCTGGCTTTTGTGACCATTCACATGCCAATTAAACCCAATAAGCAACCACTAACAGAGAATGTGATGTAATGAACAGGTTATTTCTTAATGTCCATAAAAGTAGTTTCTTCATGGAATTATTTCTTATGATGTCCATTTGGAAATGCTGGTCATTTCAGACATGAAAACCACATTTTAAGGGAATTTTATAAAACAGGACAAATCAATATAGTATAGACAATGAAGCACAAAGAAAGAAGGAATACTTATGTGTTGAACTTCTGTGAAATGACAGGCACCCCTGAGATGATTTCTATAATTTTCTCATTGATTTTCTCTTATTCAAGGCTTGTGTCTTCTTTCTTTTTATGTCTAGGTTGTCTTGAGAAGATGCTGCCATGATTCATTGATGAGAAAAGCCACTTGTGGTCACACTGTTTGAATTTTGGTTTGAATAGAGTGCATTTGGTAGGTGTCAGGAGAGCCACTAGAGGACAGGGCTCTCCCCTGCTGATGCAGCATTCTGCCCAGCTGGTCCCATTTAGATAAAACTCACAGTAGAGTACTAGGGGATAAGTGTGGTATGGGACGTTCAATGTTGAAGTAGATGGGGATTGAGTTGGCAGAGCTTGAGGGAAGGAAGCAACCTCCATAGTGAGTATTTTGTGCAGGAGACTGTGTTCCACCTGTCTGTAAATGTGGTCCATAGTGAGAAAACGGTGTGTGTGTGTGTGTGTGTGT
>PVIU01013305.1:0-56547 GCA_004026605.1 Ondatra zibethicus | reverse complement strand
AGGAGAGGGTGCCGGAACTATCATTGTCCCATAGTCACACTGATGAATATCTTGATCACATCCATAGAAATTTCGTCTGATGGATGGAGATAGAGACAGAGACCCACATTCACACCAGAGCAATGGAGTGAGCTCCCAAGGTCCAGTCGAAGAGCAGAAGAATCTTCATCCGGTGGCGGATGGAGATAGAGACAGAGACCCACGTTGGAACACTGGACTGAGCTCCCAAGGCCCAGTTGAAGAGCAGAAGGAGGGAGAATATGAACACAGAAGTCAGAACTGCAAGGGATTCGTCCACCCATTGAGATGGTGTGCCCGATCTAGTGGGAGCTCACCAAGTCCAGCTGGACTGGGACTGAACGAGCATGTGATCGAAACAGACTCTCTGAATATGACTGACAATGGGGACTGACTGAGAAGCCAATGATAATGGCACTGGGATTTGATTCTACTGCATGTACTGGCTTTTTGGGATCCTAGTCAGTTTGGATTCACACATTCCTAGGCCTGGATGGAGGGGAGAGGGCCTTGGGCTTCCCACAGGGCAGGGTAACCTGCCCTCTCTTAGGACTGGAGGGGAAAAGGGGAGGGGGAGTGGGGAAGCAGGAGGGAAATGGGAGGAGCGGAGGAGGTGGAAATTTTGAATGGTACTATTTATAATGCAATAATAAAAAATTAAATGTGGAAAAAAGAAAATATAGTTTTAATGTAAACAGCAAGGTCAATAAGATAGTGTAAATTATTGGCATTAGTAAATTATGCAAATAATTCAAGAATATTATGTTTTTCTTTGAACCAGAATTTTGAAGTCAATGGCTAAGAGAATAAAAAAGACTAAAGTATACTTGTTATGCTTTATTAACTCTTATGGATATTTAGACTATCTAAACTCATGCTGGCTCTGTTCTATTTAAGCTTATAGGAATTTCTCATATCTGAGGCCTATACATTAATTGACCTATATATTGAAAGCAGTAATTCACTTATTTGCTTAACGTCTTAATTTTATAATGGTTGTAATGTAAAGTTTACCTTATGGGAACCTATATTTAATTTTTCTGAGAAGACCAGAAATAATTTCAGCATGCTGTACTGAGCATAATTTTGCCAGGTGCCTTTTTAAAGAAAAAGTCATTAAGAGAAGAAAATGAAGTGAAAATATTCTGGGAAATGACGGGTGTTTCTATTCTTCTGGAAATATACAATAGTAACCTGCAGTAGATTTTTCTTCCTTCCTTGCAGAAATAAGGGGTATGTTCTTGGAGTTATTGCCTTTTCTGTTGGTTACAGGCTGGAGAAAACATTGCCCAGCTTAATTATTACATGTCCATTAGCTTTAACAAATGGTACTAAATAAAAAGAATAAGGTACTCATTGTACCCTTTGTAGTTTTAGAAGTTCTTACATCATGCTTATAGATATATCACTATTTTAACTTGTTTGAAGTACATTCTCATTTAATTTCTTTGGACTAGCTTCTAGAATAAAAAGCCTTATTTAACTGTTTGCAA
The DNA here is from genome assembly GCA_004026605.1 of Ondatra zibethicus. NCBI lineage: Eukaryota > Metazoa > Chordata > Mammalia > Rodentia > Cricetidae > Ondatra > Ondatra zibethicus. The sequence goes on along the minus strand of PVIU01013305.1, from coordinate 55,036 downwards.
TTTTAAGGAATACTTAGGTCTCAGAGATATTTATAAACTATTAGCACCAATTAAATTCAGTAACATATTTTCTTCTTAAGGTTATTAAATTTTACCTCACTATATTTATGTTTATTTTTTTATATACACATGTTATTGTACAAAAGCAAGCTGAATGTAATTACTATATATAAACTCCCTTGTCTTTGGGTCTCTAAATTTATAAATTCATAATAGCAATTGAATATATAATACATATTGAATTTTATTCTGCTGTAATTCAAGTAGTTATCTACTTCTATTACTTCTGTAGACAGTCCTCTATAATTTGCATGGTCTACCTCCACTTTTTTAAACAATATTTTAACATGATTCTTATTGTCAAAGTTGAGTCTTAGAAAAGAGGCACTTTGTTAATGATGGAAAGTTCCTGTACTAACTCCAAGTCTGTCTGAGTATACTGTGTGTGCTCAGAAAGGAGCATGTTCTTAAAACAGTGCAATGAAGTTTTAAGCTTCCCATTGATGTAATGAATGCCTCTGTTTCACGTGCCATGACAAAGGTGATCTAAGATAGAGCAGTTAGAGATAATCTCAAACAGCTTTTCATAATTTATGCATTGCAGAATTCCATGAAACTAATCTCTGAGTGTATTCTTTGAAAATTATAAATAAATATGTATAGAGTTGAAAAGTCATAAATTAGATTATAATCTACAACCAAAGCGATAAATTATCTGCATAGAAAGGCAGAGACCATGTTTTTGACATTGAAAGTTATTATGCTATTAAAAATTAGCAGTGCTATGATCTGTGATTTTCTTAATTTAGCTGTTCCCTGCATCTCCTCTTTATGCAATGAATTATTAATCTATTTAATTATGTATCTTGATAATACAGTGTTATAGTAAAAGAAATGGAGATCAAGACCATAATTACTTGTACAGTAAATAATGTTATAATTGATTTCTGGCATTATATATCTAGTTTTATTGTATTTCTAACTGATTTTATATAAGATAATTGCATAATTAATAATTAAAGGAGTGACAAGCTAGTTTTATTTTGAATTAATTTCCATAAAAATAAAATCAGAATTAGAATTTTTTTCTAAACTTAAGACATGATACAAATAAGATATTTGGTACTATCTCTTTATGACCTGTAAATGTTAATAAGTGACAATAGTTGATAGTGTTTCTCATGTTTAAAGAATTTCCAAGAGGAAAAGACTACATATTTTTCATCATGGAAAATTGCTCATAGAAGCTAATATGAACTCAAAACCAAACAATTCCAATTGTTTTGATACACACAAAAATAATCAAATGCTATGGTGTTCTAGATATAGGAAAGACTATTTTCAGTATTGTAATCATAACAATAGTAACTGAATAAGGATTCAAAAATGTTATACATGTTTGATTGCTTTCTCCTTGAAATTAATATTACTTTCTTATAAGCAGCTACCATTAGTCCTCCACTGAAGAAACATTAACCAATTGATAAATTTATGGAAAAAATGTACATTTCTAGATCTGAGAAGGAATAATAACCAATGTAACCTTTACTCTATTTCAGAAACATCATCATAATCAAATGCAATGAGTAATTATTTTAAAAATAAAAAATAAATGTGTTAAAAGTATTGTATAATGTACAAAGTATGAAATAATCAATTTTGTACAGGTTAGGGATCCTACTGTAGTTTTATGGTACTTTGTTTTTACAAAATTTATTTTAAAATGTTTTAATAAAATGTATTTTGATCAGATTCTTTCCCATCCTTCAACTGCTCCAAGATATTTCTACATCCTTCCCTAAAAAACATCATATTCTTATTCTATGTTTCAAAAAAAAGAAAATATGCTGAATGAAAAAACACTGTCCTGTACTGTGGTTGATATACCTAGTATCACTTCAATGAAAAAAGATGGTCTTCCTTTTACAAGGAGTCATCAACTGGAAATAGTTTCTTCTTCTTTTTTTTTTTTTTTTTTTTTTTTGTTTTGTTTTTCCAGACAGGGTTTCTTTGTAGCTTTGTTGCCTGTCCTGGAACTAGCTCTTGTAGACCAGGCTGGCCTCGAACTCACAGAGATCTGCCTGCCTCTGCCTCTCAATTGCTGGGATTAAAGGCGTGTGCCACCACCACCCAGCTGGAAATAGTTTCCTAGTGGTGATGGTTATAGTGATTGTTTCCACTTCTAGGTATCATGATTTTGTCTGTTAAGAAACTGCACAGGTTTCTTTGCATGCTGTAAGTGTCTTAATTACTCCCTTTTAATATCAATCCTGATTTTTTTTTGGTAGAAACTACTTTCTGGGAATCATCTACTGTTTCCATGTCTTACAGTCTTTCTACCTTGCTTCCACATAGATCTCTGAGCCCAGACAGGATAGCTTTGTTAAAGATATCCTACTTACTATTGAGTAATCCCAAGTCTTTTACTCTGCAAATGTTGTCCAGTTGTCCATTTCTTTGCTAAGTAATCTTAATTAATTACTGTTAGTAGAAGTTTCTCTGGTTGGTGTTGAGGAATTTACTGATCTATGAGTAGAACAAAATGTCATTAGAAGTTTTATTGCTTTGTTCCTTTAACAGAATAATAGTAGCAGACTTTACCTTCTTTAACCACCAATCTCAATCTCTTGGTAATTTTAGCAGTGTTATTTATGGGTTCCAATTCATTGAATGATTCTAAAATACAACAAAAATCTGTGTTGTTAAGCTCACAATATTTGTTACATGATTGTATCAGCATATATTTCAGGCAACTTTCATTTGGTCTCATGGTTCATAGCTGAGTAAAAAATGATGATTAATTTTTTTCCACCAGTAACATGGACTGTACTTTCCAGAATTTCTGAAGCTTAGTCAGTAAGGATGGTGCATTTAATTGGACACTATCTTATTTCTCCATGTTCAAAGATGAAAGCAAATTGTTTCTTCCAAATATTAGGTTATGAAGAATAACACATAGTCTGTGCAATAGCCTGAAAAGTTTGAATTGGGTGTGTGGGGGGAGGGTAATGACAAAATATAATATAATTAGATGAAGAAAAAGCTATCATATGACCCAGGTGTGTTTCCTGCTTCCTGATTGCCAATGGATCTGAGGCAATGGAGGCACAGTACCCTGAAGTGGCCAAACAATAACTACTCTAATTTCAGTCCTGAGCCACAAGAAGGAGCCCAATACTTCCTAGAAAACCAGGAAACTGAGGCTGGAGAGCCCATAGACATATAATATAAAATAAATAAAAACAGTAAAATTACTCCTAATGATATTTTGCCTGGGTCCAGACAAATTCTCATCAGTGATGCTTCCTTCAGCAGCTGATGGGGACAAATACAGAGACACACAGCCAAACCTTATGTAGAGAGAGAGTCCAAATTGGAAATCTCCATCTGATTACTCTTTGGGAGGTCAGGGAACCCTTGGAAGATGATGAGAAATAATTGTAGGAGCCAGAGGGGTCGAGGACACCAGGAGATCATGAACCATGGAATCGACTGAGTGGCTCACAGAGACTAGAGCATTAATGAAGGAGCCTGCAAGGCTCTGTACTAGGTCCTCTGCATATATGTTATTGTTATTGACTTGTTGTTTTTGTGGGAAACCTAACACTGGGAGTGGGGTGTGGACCCTCTGTTTTCATGGGTGTGATTAACCTCCTTAGGTTTGAGTTTTCCTTTTAGCACCTCTGTAAAACTGGATTTGAAGATAGATACTGTTTAAATTTGATTTTATTATGTATTATCTTATTTTCTCCATTTATGGTGGCATTTGTAGTCTCTTAATGTCTGCAGCACATCTATCTAGGTTCTTCTGGCTTTTAGAGTCTCCATTGCAAAATCAGTTGTAATTCTAGTAGGTATGCTCTTTTTTTCTTGCAGCTTTTAATATTCTTTCTTAGTTCTGTATGTTTTTTGTTTTGATTATTATGTGGCAAGGGACCACTTTTTGTTCTAGGTTATCTGGTGTTTTATATATTTCTTATACCTTCATAAGCATCACCTTCTATAGGTTAGGAAAAACTTCCAATTTTGTTGAAAGTCTTTTCTGACTCTTTATGAAACTACAATTGCCCTGGTAGTCAAACCACACAAAAACATTACTAAGGAACAGAATTACAGACCAATCTCACTCATAAATATTTGTTGTTGGAAGCCATTCATTGGGTGCCAATTTGTTGCCAGAGACCACTCATTTTTTTCCCAACTGTCCAGACCTTAAATAATCACACAGAAACTGTATTAATTGCAATAATGTTTGGCCAATAGTTTAAGCATATTTCTTGCTAGGTCTTATATCTTCAATTAACCCATTTCTATTATTTTATATTTTACAATGAGGCTCGTGGTTTACTGGTAAGTTTCCAGTATCTGTCTCCTGTAGTGGCTCCAGGCATCACTCTGACTCTACCTACCCTCTCCTCCTCTATATGCTTGGAATTTCTTCCTTGCCCTATTTTGTGCTGCAATTGATCCAAAGAAGCTTCTTTATTAATCAATGATATTTACAGCGTATAGAGGGGAATCCCACAGATATTGATACAAAAGCACTCAATAGAATACTGGCAAACCAAATTCAAGAGCATATCAAAAAAATCATTCACCATGACCAAGTAGGTTTAATCCCAGAGAATCAGGGATGATTCAACATTTGAACATCTGTCAACATAATCCACTATATAAACAAACTTGAAAAAACCCACATGATTATCTCATTAGATGCTGAAAAAGCCTTCAACAAAATACAACCTCCCTTCATTGAAAAGCACTTGGAGAGAACAATGATACAAGGAACATACCTAAGCATAATAAAGGCAATATACAACAAACCAACAGCCAACATCAAACTAAATGTGAAAAAGCTCAAAGTGATCTCACTGAAATCAGAAACAAGACAAGGTTATTCACTCTCTCCTTATCTCTTCAATATAGTTCTGGAGGTCCTAGCTAGAGCTATAAGACCAAAAAAGAAGATCAAGGGAATACAAATCAGGAAAGGAGAAGTCAAAACTCTTACTATTTGCTGATAATATGATAATTTGCATAAATGACCCCAAACATTCTACCAAGGATCTTCTACAACTCATAAACACCTTCAATAATGTAGCAAGATACAAAATTAACTCAAAAAATCAGTAGCCTTCCTTTATACAAATAATAAATGGGCTAAGAAAGTAATCAGAGAAACATCACCATTCACAATAGTCACAAGTTACATATAATATCTTGGGGAACTCTAAAAAAAAAAGTAAAAGACCTGTATCTCAAGACATTTAAGAATTTGAGGAAAGAAACTGAAGAAGATACTAGAAAATGGAAAGATCTCCCATGTTTTTGCATAGGTAGAATTAATATAGTAACAATGGTAATCTTACCAAAACAATCTACGGATTCAATGCAATGCCCGTCAAAATCCCAGCAAAATTCTTTATAGATGTCAAAACAATAATACAAAGAACAATATTCAACTTCATATGGAAAAGCAAAAAAACCCAGAATAGCCAAAACAATTCTGTACAATAAAGGAAATTCTGGAGGCATCACAATATCTGACTTCAAACTCTACTGCAGAGCTTCAGTACTAAAAATAGCCTGTTAATGGTATAAAAACAGACAGGAGGTGCAATGGAACTGAATTGAAGACCTACAAACACCTGATTTTTGACAAAGAAGCAAAAAGTATAACATGGAAAAAAGAAAGCATATTCAACAAATGGTGCTGACAAAACTGGATATCAATATGTAGAAGAATGAAAATTGATCCATATCTATTGTCATGCACAAAACTCAAGTCCACACGTATCAAAGAACTTAACATAAGGCCAACCATACTAAACCTCAAAGAAGAAAAAGTGAGTACATTTGAATGCATTAGCACAGGAGAGCACTACCCAAATATAACCCCAGGATCACAGATAATAAGAGAAACAATTAATAAATGGAACCTCCTGAAACTGATATGCTTCTGGGCATGCTCAACAAGACAAAATGGCAGTCAACAGAATGAGAAAAGATCTTTACCAACCCCACATCGTACTAGGGTTGATCTCAAGAAACTGGTCATCAAAAGAACAAATAATACAATAAAAATTAGGGTACAGACCTAAACAGAGAACTCTCAACAGATGAATCTAAAATGGCTGAAAGATACTTAATGAAGTTTTCAACATCCTTAGCCATCAGAGAAATGCAAATTGAAACATTCAGAGATCCCATCTGACACTTGTAAGAATGGCCACGGTCAAAAACACTGATGCATGGTGATAGATATGGGCCTATTTTCATTCTTCTACATGTGGATATCCAGTTATGCCAGCAGCATTTGTTAAATATGCTTTCTTTTTTTCCATTTGAAATTTTTTGCCTTTTTGTCAAAAATCAGGTGTTTGAAGGTGTGTAGATTAATATCCGGGTCCTCAATTCTCTTCCACTGGTCCTCCTGTTTGTTTTTATGCCAATACCAGGCTGTTTTCAGTACTGTACCTCTGTAGTAGAGTTTGAAGTCAGGGATTGTGATGCCTCCAGAAGTTCTTTTATTGTACAGGATTGTTTTGACTATCCAGGGTGTTTTGCCTTTTCATATGAAGTTGAGTACCATTCTTTCAATGTCTGTGAAGAATTTTGCTAGGCTTTTGATAGGCATTGCATTTAAACTGTAGATTGCTTTTGATAAGATTGCCATTTTTACTAAGTTATTTCTATTTCCCAAAGCATGGGAGATCTTTCCATTTTCAGGTGTCTTCTTCAATTTCTTTCTTCAAAGGTTTAAAGTTCTTGTCATACAAGTCATCCCACTTGTTTGGTTAGAGTTACTCAGATATTTTATGCTATTTGTGGCTATTTTGAAGGGTGTTGTTTCTCTGATTTCTTTCTCAGCCCTTTTATCATCTGTGTACAGGAGGGCTACTGATTTGTTTGAGTTAATCTTGTATCCTGCTACTTTACTAAAAGTGTTTATGAGTTGTAGTAGTTCCTTGGTAGAATTTTTAGGGTTCCTTATGTAAACTATCATATCATCAGCAAACAGTGAGAGTTTAACTTCTTCTTTTCTGATTTGTACCCCCATGATCTCCTTTTTGTGTTTTATTGCTCTAGCATCAAAAACCTCAACATTAAGCCAGCTACACTAAACCTTATAGAAAAGAAATTGGGAAGTACAATTGAATGCATTGGCACAGGAGACCACTTCCTAAATATAAGCCCAGGAGCACAGACACAGAGAAATAATTAATAAATGGGACCTCCTGAAACTGAAAAGCTTCTGTAAAGCAAAGCACATGGTCAACAAGACAACACAGAATGGAAAAAGATCTTCCCTAACCCCACATCAGATAAAGGTCTGATCTCCAAAATATATAAAGAACTCAAAAAATTGGTAATCAAAAGAACAAATAATCCAATATTAAAATGGAGTATAGACCTAAAAAGAGAACTCTCAACAGAAGAATCTAAATGGCTGAAAGATACTTAAGGAAATGTTCAACATACTCATTCATCAGATAAATGCAAATCAAAACAACTCTGAGATTCTACCTTACACTTGTAAGAATGGCCAAGATCAAAAACACTGATGATCACTAATGCTGAGGAGGTTGTTGGGTAAAGGAAACACTCCTGCATTGCTGGTGGGAATGAAAGTTAGAACGGCCCCTTTGGATATCAGTGTGCTCATTTCTCAGAAATTTAGGAAACAACATTTCTCAAGACCCAGGAATACCACTTTTGTGTATATATCCAAAGGATGCTCAACCATGTCACAAGGACATGTGCTCATCTCTGTTTGTAGCAGTATTGTTTGTCATAGCCAGAACCTGGAAACAACCTAAATGCCCCTCAACTGAAGAGTGGATAAGGAAAATGTGGTACATTTACACAATGGAGTACTACACAGCAGAAAAAAATAACATTTTGAATTTTGCAGGCAAATGGATGGAGCTAAAAACATTTTGAGTGAGGTAACCCAGACCCAGAAAGACAATTATCACATGTATTCACTCATATGTGGTTTTTCAACATAATAAAAGAAAACAAGCACACAAATCACAATCCCAGAAAACCTAGACAATAATGAGGACCCTAAGAGAGACATAATAAATCTAATCTACATGGGAAGTTGAAAAAGACAAGATCTTCTGAGTAAATTGAGATCATGGGGACCTTGGGAGAGGGTTGAAGGGGAGGGGAGAGGTAGGGAAGGGAGCAGAGAAAAATGTAGCGCTCAATAAAAATAAAAATAATCATAAGAAGAAGAATAAACAAAAACACTGATGCCTGCTTATGCTAGAGAGGATGTGAGGTAAAGGGAACACTCTTCCATTGCTGGTGGCAGTGCAAACTGGTACAGCCCCTTTGGATACCAGTATGGTGATTTCCCTGTAAATTAGAAAACAAGCTCCTCAAGACCCAGCAATATCACTTTTGTGTAGATACCTAAAGAATGCTCAATCGTACCACAAGGATATGTGCTCAACTGTGTTCATAGCATCTTTTGTCATTACCAGAACCTTGAAATAACATAAATGCCCCCTGACTGAAGAATGAATAAAGATATAGTATATTATACAATAGAGTAATACACAGCCCAAATAAATAATGTCATCTTGAAATTGGAGGGCAAATTAATGGATCTAGAAAACATCATATTGAGTGATGTAACCCAGACCCAGAAGACAAATATAATATGTACTTACTCATAAGTTGCTTTTAGACATAATGCAAAGAAAAAAAATAGCCTACAATTCACAATCCCAGAGAACAGAAACCCCAACAACAAGGCCCTCATGCTACAGAATGGCACCCAACATGGATAACTTTATCCACAGAAAGCCTGAGAAAGCTTGGGAAAGAATAGAGTAAAGCATGTTTTCGTGGTAGCAGCAATTTCTCGGGTCTGCTCTGCTTGCTAGGGGTAAGCAAGCAATCTCATTTAAGAGAGGCTTCCTCACTCAGCATTAGCTGCAAAACCTTTCAGCTCTTTTAAGAGGTCCTGCCAAGAAACACTTAAATGGTGTTGATGAAAAGCCAACCACATGCTTTTCAGTTTTCAGCTGTAGCAGGGAAAAAGCTGCCCTGTTTTAAAATGCCGGCTTTCTGGGCTGTTCTGCCAGGGCAAACTCTGGCTCTTTCAGGCAGGCGGTCTGGGCAGGGAACATTTGAATGTGGTCTGTGAGCAGAATGCTGCAGCTTGCTTGCTGGGAGGGACCTTGAAATGCTATAGAGTTGTGGCTATAAACATGGCTCAGGCGGATACCTCAACCATGAGGCTGAAATCTCAGAAAGCTAAGAAATGGGCTGGGTCCACCCATCAAAACCACAGCTTTTATCCTACCCATATAGCTTAGTAAATTAAAGACTCGTGTATTCAGAAAAAGAGAGATATACAATAAGAGAGATTTAAAAAAAAAAAAACCTCTAAATGGTTTACAGTGTGTTAAAAATATATGCAAGAGAAATGTTAAAGTTCTTAAAAAGGAAAGAAAGAGAGTAGTTGGGTGTGGTGGTACACACCTTTAATCCTAACACTTGGGAGGCAGAGATAGATTGACCTCTGTGACTTCAAGGTGTGGTATCACACACCTTTAATCCCAAAGTTTGGGAGGCAGAGGCAGACAGATCTCTGTGAGTTCAAGGTGTGGTGGCAGACACCTTTAATCCCAGCACTGGGGAGCCAGAGACAGGTGGATCTCTTTGAGTTCAAGGATAGCCTGGTCTACAGAGGGAATTCCAGGACAAAGATACACAGAGAACCTGTCTCAAAAAGCCAAAAATTAAAAAAGAAATAGAGTTTAAAATAAAGCCACGTAAAGATGGAAAACACACAGAGAATCTTGATACTGTATGCTATTATTCAAAATTGTTTGAATGTTGAGGAAGGACCAAGAGCTACTAAAAGATATTTGCTTATAAATGCTGCAGAATTAATCCAAGATAAGTATTTTGGGAAAATAACTTGACTTCAAAATTGAAGTCAAAGGTATATTATTTTGGAGAAGTGATTTTGCTTTTGTTTCCACAGGAAATGAGAGGCTGTGGATTCATTCTGAATTAAGAAAACTCAGATTTGATCAAGGAAGACCACCTGAGAAATCTCCGGTAGAAACAGATGGCCCAGATGTCTGAGTTCTACATTCAGAACAGATTCAAGACTGCTGCCTGAGATGATCAATAGTCACAGGATACTCTAGTCAGGACTTGATCGTAACTCCAAATTTCTTTGGGTCACCATAAGATTGTCAGTGCCCCCAACCAGCTGGAAGTAGCCTGGAATACTACACCCACATTCCCAAAAAATGGACTATGGATATTTTTCTTGTTGTTTTTTTTTTTTTAAAAAAAAAGAAGGGGAATTGGTGCAGGAGAATTGTCTGTATTCTGTCAATCATGATTTAAATAAACGGTGATTGGATATTAGCCAGGATGTATGGGTGGGACAACCAGGCAGGAAGTAGAGGCAGAGCAAGGAGAATAGGAGAATTCTGGAAAGCAGGAAGCTCTCTCGGCACTTCTCCCCAGACCACAGAAGAAGCAGGATGTGACCTGCCCCGCTGAAAAAGGTACTGAGCCATGCAGCTAACGTAGATAAGGATAATGGGTTAATAAAAGCTACAAGAGCTAATAAGAAGCCTGAGCTAATGGGCCAATCAGTTTATAATCTTCTGGAGACCTCTGTGTGATTTTCTCTGGGACTATATGGCTGGGGGATGGGGCAGGACAGAAACCCTAGAGACCAACCAGGCCCATCATGTTACAGGAGAAGACAGGGAGTATAGGATTCCAGGAGCAGTAGAAGAGGTGTAGGCCCACCTTCAGTCTACTTGTAGTCCTGGAAAGAGGGCTCTGGGGTTAGTTTGGGGTGTCTCCTGGGGTTAGACTATGAGACAAAGCAATGTGTGGTGGTGGGAATTCTAGAAAAGGAAGATCTGTGGTATCCACAGGAGATGGAAGCAGAAAAGGCTGCTGTGGCTGTTCTGCTCCAGTGCTGGAGTTGAGATTGGATTGAATGGGTTGAAACAGAGAGACATGAGGAGATTTAAGGGTTTCTTACTTGTTTTTCTGCAGGTGTGCCCTGTGGGTTAGCAGGGTGTGCCTGATGGAGTTGGGGGCTGGGATAAGACAACTGAGTAGAGGGAGGGAGAATAGGATAAGATGGACTGGGGATTTACAGCAAGCAAATGTGGGAGAGGGGAAGGAAGGCTGCAGTTAGTGTTCTGTTGCAGTGCTGTGGATGAGACTGATGGAAGGAGACTGCTGGTGTTGGAGGTTAGATGATGGAATGAGTTGGGGGAAGAAAGGTTGGGGAGACAATATCTGTGATTCCTTAGGGATGAGATCTGATAGTAGAGGGGGAGCACAGTGGGCATCCTACTGCAGAGCCTAGAAAGAGAATGATTGACATTTTCATATGAGTTCTGTGATAAATATAAGTTGTCTTTGTAAATAAGAAAATTTTTACATAAACTTATATAGACTGAGCACAGTTGATTACCCAAGGAGAAGAGTCTAAACTACAGAAACATACTTCAGAAGAACCAGAACTTTTATTTTCAATTTCAGACTCCATAATTTTAAGAAAAGTAATGTATTTCATAAAAAGAATATAGATTGCAATTCCTTGTTATGATAATAGTAGGATAGAGCAATCAAAAGTACCTGTTTCATCACATGGTGTAACACAATTACCATAGTAATAACATCTTTCTTGGTGTGGAAAGAGTGAGCATGGTACCAACATCTGCAGTAGATTTTCTCTGTCTCCCTGTTTGTCTCTGTTGCTATCTCTGGTACTATCTTTCCTGACTCTTTCATGTCCTAAATAGAAATATTAAAATATTTAAAATACAAAATATGTGTGTTGGAAAAAAATTACATTTCTAAGATCTTTTAGGGGAGTAATGAGTAAAATAATCATGTAAAATAAATACAACCCTTGAAACATCAATCTTTTTTCTTCTATTCATTGAGAACTGGAATTTCTAGGTCATTCGGTGCCCAGAATATATCAGTAAACATTGAGAGAGAAAAGTATCTTATCATATTATTTCTCATCATCTTCATGGGCGAGAGACAAAAAGATATATAAATTATATATTATTAAAAATGAAAGGAGCTTTTATATGAAGGAAGTTGAAATAAACAAGGGGAAGTTAAAAGAAAATGAAATCATGTAAGTGCAAGTTGATCAATTTCCACAGGGTCATTGAAAGTACTCCTTATTTTCTGTTGAGCAAATAGTAAAACACTAGAATATTAGAGCAGATATGTGATTTTGTGGCTGTTGACTAGAAAATATGTAAAGAAAAAAGTGGGGGAAGCTGAAGAACCCTTAGATATAACTGGGAATGATGTGGATGAGTGGTGACATGTTGCGCCCTTGAGGACAGGCCTTTGCACCCCCACTTGATCTGTTTTGCACTCTTCTGGTTGGTTGAAAAACAGGAACAATCTGTTGTTTTCTACCCCTAAGCCATGTGAGTTGCAGTGAAAGCTTCCTGCTTTTCCTGGCTCGGCCTCCCCTGCTGAGGGCTATATCTACTGTGTGAGAAAGTGGAATAAAGGTTTGTCTGCAGAACTTGAAGTTGTGCTGTGTTAATCCCAACATCCCTCACTCAGAAGAACGACAGTTGCAGTGCTGGCACGGCATTGACAGTGATGAGAAGGGTAGATACACAATGGAGGTCTAGAGGAGCAGCAACAGCAGTTTCTTTACAAATTTAGATGCATAAATAGAGATGCATCAAAAATTTGTGGTAGGTAAGATCAGTAGTAGAAAAATAAACTTGAAAATAACCTAATGCCTATTAAAAGATTAATAATGTTAAAACTTCACTACATCCACATAACACATAGGGAATGGCATAACAAAAATGTTCTAAAGATACGGACATGAAACAAGGTAAATGATACAATCATGTGTAATGAATGAAATATTTTATATATGTCATTGTAGATTGTTAAATATAAATACTGTGAAAGATAATAATTTCTTATGATCATTAATGTGAAGGAATAAAATGAAACTTATGAGATGTAAAAGTAGGCTGCTAATTTACATTATACAATATATTTTATGATAAAATATATTACTAACAAGTATAAAATGGATCTGCATCAAGAGAGTAAGTCCAAAATTGGAAATAAGAAACTCATGGCTGATAAAATGTTCAAGTTGAAATGTCCTTATTTTTCCTTCTAATATCTAGAACAACATCTCAGCACTCAGAGAGGAATAATGAGGATCATAAGTTTGAGGCAATGAAATTACATTTATGAACTGCATACAGCATGAAAAAAGTATGTATTCATTTATGATTGCAGGTGTAGACATGTATATGCATATTACATATATGCAAATGTATATATAGATACATAGAAAAGACAAAGACAAACTCCATTCTTTTCATTTTATGCAAAGGATATTGGATATTCTTTAAGAAAGAATGATGGTTAAAATACATTATCCTAAATTTTGCTTATTTTGAACAAATGTGCCAAGCACACACCATTAGAGACAATAAGATTTCCTCAGGAACTGGTGTTGAGAAACTGGACTTGTCCATGTAAAACAAGGACTCAACATAAACATAAAACATCCAGTAAAGTATTATAATAAAGTATTATAATAAAACAAATAAAGTTATGAGTGTATTCTAGACAAGAAATCTTTGGATATAACTAACAAAACATAGACAAAGAATCACAAACTATAAGGAGAGAACTTTCTGCCTCATGTTGCCCTCTGATCTCTTCAAGCAAATTGTTTGCATGCATGCATACACACACACACACACACACACACACACACACACACACACACACAAATGACTATTTAAAATATTAATTAGAATAAGCTTCTGTAGAGAAAAGTGACAGTCACTGTGGTAGAAAAACAGCTTACCAAGATCCATAAAGACAACATATCTGATGAGGACAAACCTCCAAAATGTATAATTGAGTAAAAATATCAAAGATCAAGAAAACAGGATAAAGCATAAGCTTCCCATAAGATCCACAGCATTACTCTTGAGTACCTTTACAAAGGACTTACATTCATATATACAGAAGACAGTTATACTTACATATTCACTACCAAAATTTTCCATTATACCCCAAGTTAGGGGTTCAACCTAATTGTCCATCAGAGAAAATGTGCTATACAGATATGTGAGGTATTACTGTTTTAAAAAGTCACTAAGTAGACAAACCTGGAGAGCACTCATATGAAGTTGATTAAGGCACATGCCACGTTATCTTGAGTATACATAGAATCTGAAAAAAAAAACTATGAAGAGACTAGACGGTAGGGGTAATGGGTCCATGTAGGACCACCTCAACACCTCCATGTTCAATGATTTTATGTGAGTATTGTCCTTTGTAATGAGATCCCGCTGTCAGTTTGCAGAGAACAAATCTTTGTTTTAGCATCAGTCTGGGTTGTTTAGGGATTTCCAATGCACCCTTTGGCCAACAATTCAATTGAATGCAACCCAGCCCCACCGCTGGAAGCCTTACCTTACTAGAAAAGATGGATAGCCAGTCGAGCCTCCATATTTCCATTTATAGGCATCTTCATTAGGATGACCATCCAGAAATTTTCCAATGCAGTAGGGTTCCAAAGCAGTCTCAAATACCCTCCTTGTTTATCCCAGCATGCTCTTCCTCTGTTCCATCCCTTCCCACCTGCTGATTTTTCCCAGTCCAGTATATTCTACAGAGGTCGTTTGTTGGTTCCTGGCTGCCCAGCTAGCTTAGACCCAAAATGATCACACAGAAACCATACGATTTAAATCACTGCTTGGTCCATTAGCTCTAGCTTTTTATTGGCTAACTCTTACATCTTAATTTAACCCATTTCTATAATTCTGTATATCTCTATGTAGCTTTGGCTTACTCGGTAAAATTCCTAGTGTCTGTCTCTGGCAACTCCATGGTATCCCTCTTTCTCTCAGCATACAGTCTAGCTTTTCCCACCTAGTTCTGTTCTTCCCTGCCATAGGATCAAAGCAGTACTTTATTCACTAACCAATAAAAGCAACACACATACAGAAGGGTCTCCCATACCACCACTATAACCATAAATCTCTTTTATTCCCTCCTTCAAGGGAGATCCATTCATCTCCTCTAGACTCCTCCTCTTTATCTAATCTTTCTGGGTCTACTGATTGTAGCATGGCTATCATTTACTTAATGACTAATATCCACATACAAGTGAATACATACCGTATTGACTTTCTGTAGCTGGGTTACTTTACCCAGCTACAGATATTTTTCTAGTTCCATCCATTTGATGACAAATTTCATTATGTCATTATTTTTATACAGCTGAGTAATACTTCATTGTGCAAGTGTATCACATTTTCTTTTTCCATTTTCTGTTGAAGAACATCTAAGTACTTTGTAGGCTACCAAACAGAAACATAGATACCAGTCCAGCTCCAAAACCTTTGTCCTAATCTGTCCTTACTGCAAATATATGCTAGGGTATTGTTAGCAGAAAACTTGTGAGAGTTGTCAAACAATGTTTGATTTGCTTTAAGGCCCACCTCCATATGAGAAAAGCCATGCTCAACACTGCTTGGGTAAGCAAAACCAGAGAATAAATAACCAAGAGACATAAGGTAATAAAAGAATTAATTAAATGATTCCAAATGATATTCTGCTATATTCTTAGAACATTGCCTTATATAGTTAACACCAAAGAAACTTTCCTGTTAGCAAATGAGAACAGATGCAGAGACCCACAGCCAGGCGTTATGCTGAAAGATGCTAAATGGGAGCTCTCCATCAAATCCCTCCCCTGAGTCATGTAAGATGAGGCAGAAAGATTGTAGTAGTCAGAGGGGATGGAGGACAATAGGAGAAGTGCCCCTTAATCACTATGATTCATATATTATTTGAGCTGACAGATACTCAAGAAGCAAGCATAGGACTTCAATGGGTCTATACCAAGTTCTCTATTTATTTTAGATATTGGATTAGTAATTTATGAAACTTCTGACCATAAAAACAAGTGTATTTCTGACTCTTATCAGCCCATGTGACACTCCTCCTCCTTTTGGGTTGCCATGTCTCACTTTGATACTTTATTTTGACATATTTGGTTGTTATCTCCTAGATACACTTAACAAAATATAAAAATGTAAAAGTATTAATTCTGAAAAAAAAGAGCATCACATAAAGATTAGTAGAAGAAAATAGAAACAAGATTAATATATGTTTTATTTTGCTTGTTTGAAATGCAAAGAAACCTGGCTCCTGTTGGCAATGTGAATGTACCACAGTTTCTCCTCTGCTGGGCAGTAGTTAATCTCAGGGTTATCTAGAATAAAATTATCAGAGAAATGCACTCTTTGGTAATCTCCTTCTGTGAATAGCTTCGTTTCTGCAATATATTGTTTTGCTTTTTCTGGGAAGATTCTCATATTTCAATCAGTTGCACACTTTGACTTTTGTTTCTTATTGGAAGTCTGTTCTTGCCACCCTTATTTCCCAAACCCCTGTTCTCTTTTCTTCCAGATAGCTTTCTATAAAGTTCTTGAAGCATGATTTTCCCATAGACTCATAGCATAATCAATTTTGGGTGATTTTTAATTAAAAAAGTACCTTTCTGTTTGATAGTAATTTTCACTTATTCTTAACTGTATTATTTTAATGGCTTTGAATATCTAAACTTTATTAGGCTATATCACTTGCATAAATAGCCAGATCCTTGTTATATTAAATATTTCAATGTTGCTTAACTTTATGCACCAAATTCTGAAAAAAAAACTTTGAGGAGAAGATGGACAGAAAGTAGTGATATTTGAATATGTTCCTTTTTATAACGAATTAGGTCGGTACGGTGAATAATTAGGCCAGTTCAAAAATAACAACTGTACTTTAATGACTATAATGGGAAAAACTCACGCTACAAGAGTGGGAGGTCCGACTTCCTATGTGTCCGGCAGATACCGCCCAGAGAGGGCACGCACCTTAATTATCCCAGTTTTTCCTCCTCCACTGCAGGTAGCCATGCCTTAATTAGATGTGATTGGTTGATAGAGTTTCCCCATCATCTCCCCCTTTTGTCTAAACAAGATCGATCCAAACCAAATACAACTACATACAATAGGAACAGATACCAAATATAAAATTACAAACAATAAACAATATCAAGCAAGGAATGCATTACAAAAGTTTTACTAAACATTCTATTTCAAGGAGTCTAAATATTGCATTTAAATTAAGGTTGGCTAAATCATGAGGAAGGTAACTACAATTATCTAATCTTCAACTCCATCAACGATCTGAGAAGAGAAACAATATTACTTGAGTGAACAGGAAGTGCAATCGAGAAACTTCCAAAATGTGCAACAAATGACAGAGACAACTGACTACCTGGGCAATCACCCAAAGTCTCATTTGCAATGTTGAAGCAACCAACTTTGGCTAAGGCCTAACATAAGTGACATACCATTTCAAAGGCAAGAAACTTTTCAAAACTATCTTACCCTGTCTTGGCAGGATATAACAGTCCTATTTTATCCATTTACAGATACTCTGTATCTCTGTCCGTGATTGAGGTATGGGCAATTCTTTGCCCAAAGGCCAGTTCTGCCAAGAAGAAAGGCTCCAGGTAGAGTGTCTTTGATGCTCAACATTCTCTCGGGAACAGATCGGTGTTGCCAGGAGCGATTGTCTCTCACTACCACGGAACTCTAAGTTAGATTAAAGGCCATTTTCTACAGCTCTTTGAAGAGGTTGAAGATTATCTATCTATACTGAATATAATATCTATGTATCTAAAAAACCTAATTAGTCTAATTATAAATATGACAAAAATAGATGATTATTGATCTATAATTCTCAATACCTATCTAACTTAAAGACTAAGACAATAAACAACTGTGCAATAAATGAGGACAATGAATTTCAAATGTAAACAATGTATAAGTATCTTGATCAGAAATAGTAATGTACATTGAAATATGGTAGATATATATATATATCAATATATAAACAATGTTTTAAACAGAGGTAGAAGCATACATGCATACAATAGTCAATATAATTTAACTTTATATCAATATGTAAAAACCAATTCCAATATAATTTTCTAAAAACAATAATTCACAAATGCCAATCTATTATCCCATCATCCAATTAGCTCTCTTTCAAAAACATCCCTGAGCCTATAAAATTCCTCCACATCCCTCAACCTTATACCAATTATAATCAACCCCTAAGTGATGTCCCTAAGCCTGAGGGCAAACTTTGCTGGGAGAGGGGAACTTTGTCCTCTAAAATTTCTTCCATCTGTCATGGGGGCGACGTTCTTTCTAGGGGATCCTGTTAAAGTAAATGATGGTTAAATTCCAAGATTAACATTTGGCCTGATAAAATTGTAAAACGTCTCTGAGTATTTTGTGGAAGTCTGGCCAGAAAGTTGTAAAAGATGTGCACCATTTTAGCTAACCAAGTTGGAACCTTCTTGTGCAGCTGGTACTATCAGCATCATGTCATCATATTAACCAGGTGGAGTTGTTGTTGTGGGCCCCATCTTCTTCCTGGAAACTTCAAAGATTACTGCAGGAAAATTTATTGTTTATTATGAAAAACTTAAGCATTATTTATATAGATATACATATATATTCAATGAAAGGTATGATAAAGATAAAAATAGATGCGAAGAAAGGCAAAGATATTTTATGAATTATGTTTTCCTTCTGTCCCATATCATGGCTCTTGACATGAGACAAAACTCTGGGTTGTCTCTTAACAACAGGCTTGGAATTAGAGAGGGACTGAGCCAGAGTCCAACTCCAAGACTAGCTCTATATATTTATGAATATAAATACATTTATATATCTAAATGTATGTTTCAAAAATTTTCACTTATGGAACCTATTTGATATTCTTGCTGATCCTTATTGGGCTGTAAATTGTTTCCATCTGTCAGTATTCAAACATCCAGGGTCCCTTGAATTTTTTGAAGATGAGTGTTTATCTGAGGAGATAAGAATAGAACCTTGCCCCCATCCTATATGCTTTCCTTACCACCTGTATGATTATCATCATTGTGGATGCGCTGTCATTTCTCCTTTCCAAGAGGTTTCTCCTCTTCAAACTGAACCTTTACTAATTTTGATGGTATCCATAATTTTTCTTCTCCTGTGGAAACAAGAGCAAAACCCCTTCTCCAACGCAGCACATTTCCTGGCTTCCATTGAGAGGTCAGCACATCCTTGAAATAAACTGGTTGATTTAATTCAGCAGACTTTTCCATTATCCAATGTCTTTCTGCTGCCTTGGTCCCTTTCTCATTAGCATTAAGACAATTTAAGGTTAATAAAGCATTATGTAATCTATTTCTGGGGGCATTTTCCACCCCTTTGTGCTTGTGTAACATATCCTTTATAGTTCGATTTGATCTTTCTATAACTGCTTGACCTGTAGGATTGTGTGGTATACCTATAACATGATTAATATTATAATAAGCAAAAAATCATTTCATTTTCCTAGAGACATAGCTGAACCATTATCTGTCTTTATTTGTGCGGGTATACCCATGATGGCCATGACTTTTAATAAATGTGCGATTACTGAATCAGCTTTTTCTGAGCTTAAAGCAGTTGCTCACTGAAAACCTGAATATGTGTCAATAGTGTGGTGTACATATTTTAATTTGCCAAATTCTGCAAAATGGAACACATCCATCTGCCAAATTTTATTCTTTGTGTACCCTTTGGGTTAGTCCCTGCAGGTAGTGGTGTTTGGTTATAGAAAGAGCAAGTAGGGTGTCTCTTCATAATCTCCTCAGCTTGTTGCCACGTTATAGAATATTCTTTCTTTAAACCTTTGCTATTGATGTGATATTTTTTATAAAATTCAGAGGCCTGTGGAACACTTCCAATCAATAATTGATCAATTTCTGCATTACCTTGTGCTAGAGGACCTGGCAGACACATATGGGATCGGATGTGTGTTATGTACATAGGGCAAAGCCTATTCCTGATCAGGTCTTGCACCTGGATAAACAAGAAAGTCAGTTCTGTATCATCTGGTATAAATTCAGCGGTTTCAATATGTAAGATAACTCTTTCTGCATATTGCAAGTCAGTAACTATATCACGAGGTTCTTTAAAATCCCTCAGCACCATGAAAATGGCATATAATTCTGCCTTCTGGACAGAAGTATAAGGGCTTTGTTACACCTTACTCAATTCGTCTGATTTGTAAACTGCCTTCCCTGATTTATTTGCATCAGTATAAAATGTGCAGGCTCCACTTATTGGAGCATCACGTACGATTCAAGGAAGAATCCAAGAAGTTCTCTTTATAGGGTTAAGCCTATCGCTTTTGGGATAGTTGCTATTAATTTCTCCCTCCAGAATTAGCACAAGCTCTTTGCCATGGTTCATTGTCTTCCCATAACTTTCTTATCTCATCAGTAGTGAAAGGCACTATAATTTCTGCTGAGTCTATGCCTGCTAGTTGACGAAGTCTCAATTTACCTTTTATAATTAATTCAGGGACTTTTCCACATAAGTTTATAATTTTTTACTTGGTTTATGTGGTAAAAAGATCCATTCTAAGATAATACCATCTCTCTGCATTAAAATTCCTGTAGGAGAAATTCTGGAAGGCAATATGAAGAGAATACAACTAAGCTCTGGATTCACCCTATCCACATGTGCCTCCTGTAATTTCTCCTCAACCATTGTCAGTTCCTTTTCTGCTTCAGCTGTCAATTCTATGGGACTATTCAAGTCTTTATCACCATATAAGGTTTTGTTTAAATGAATTATTAGATCAAGTGTCATCCCAACAGCCAGTCATAGGCTGGAGATGTCTCCTAACAATCTTTGAAAGTCATTAAGAGTTCGTAACCGTTCTCTCCTAATTTGTGCCTTTTGTGTCCTAATTTTCTGTAAATCTATTTTATAACCTAGGTAATTAACAGAATCTCCTCTCTGTATTTTTTCAGGAGCAATCAACAATTCCCATTTAGATAAAACTATTTTTACTTCTTCAAACATTCTTTCTAAAGTATCCATGTTTGAATCAGATAGCAAAATATCATCCATGTAATGGTAAATTATGGACTTAGGAAATTGCTTATGTACTATTTCCAATGGTTGATTTACAAAATATTGACACAGGGTGAGGCTGTTGAGCATTCCCTGTGGGAGGATATTCCACTGATACCTCCTATTAGGCTGAGAATTATTATAAGTAGGCACAATGAAGGGAAACTTTTCTCTATCTTTTTCTTGTAACAGTATAGTGAAAAAACAATCCTTTAAATCAATAACTATGAGAGGCCAGCCCTTTGGTAACAGAGAGCACAGAGGAATTCCCAATTGCAGGGGGCCCATTGGTTGAATAGCTTTGATGATAGCTCTAAGATCTGTCACCATTCTCCATTTTCCAGATTTTTTCTTAACAACAAATATAGGAGAATTCCAAGGGCTGGTAGATTCTTCTATATGTTGAGCATCTAATTGCTCTTGTGCCAGCTGTTCTAAAGACTGCAACTTTTCCTCAGCTAAAGCCCATTGCTTAACCCGTATTGGCTTCTCAGTCAACCATTTTAAAGGCAGGGCTGTTGGTACATCTGAAGGGTTATCAATTGCTTTGTGTTCCTGTACAGCCCAAATGGCCGGTGTTCATTGTCTGTAATATCTTGTAATATTTTCGTCAGAAACATACGCTTTAGGGGCTGCAGGAATGTTAATCTGGGTATTCCATTGCTGCAATAGGTCACAACCACACAAATTCACCTCAATATTGGCTATATATGGCCTTATGGCCTTAGTTTTCCTATTTGCCCTTCTGGCCCTATGCATTCAACCCATCTCATGCTTTGTCTTACCCGAGATAGGGTTCCAATTTCCATGAACTGAACATCTACCTCCTGAAGAGGCCAATTCGGATGCCAAGATTCTGGAGTAATGATTTTTACATCTGCACCCGTGTCTAATAAGCCTTCAATAAAAATGCCATTTATACAACTTTCAGCTTTGGTCTTTGTTTATTTATGGAGGTCTGACAGAATATACGTTTCCTCTGTCCCACCAGAGTGCTACACTCATCCTCCACATTTATCTCATCATTCAGACCATTATTACTTTCCATAGCAGGCATGGGATATTCTAATTTTCCTGACGAGACACATTCTCCACAGTAACTGGAAATGACTGAACCACATTCATCATGGGGGCCTGCAAGAGGCCCCCCCATGACATTTCCCGATGGTATCGGGTTGCCTTGTCTATCTCTTGTTGACCTACATTCATTACTCCAATGTCGTCCTTTGCCACACCTCCTACATAAACCTGAAGGCTGAGTCCTCCTATTCCTGCCATTCCCAGAAGAGGCATTATTCCTGGAAATCCGTTTTCTACAATCTCTTCTCATATGTCCCATTCTACTACAATTAAACATTTGGTATTTTGATGTCTCCTCTTACCATTGGAGATTGCTTCTCTTACCCATGCTTCAGTACCATAGTCAAGTGTCTCGGCATTCATTGTATGCAAGACCCATTCATCCATGGTTGCTGATCTGATCTTTAAAGGCCCCAGGATCCTTTTGCAGTCTATGTTGGCATTCTTATAAGCCAAAGATTCAATTATTATACGTCTAGCTTCTGGGTCAGTTATCCCTATTTGTACAGCCCTGGTTAGTCTTTGCAAGAAGTCACTAAAGGGTTTTCTCTGACAGTGTTTAACCTTGAGATATTATTCTACTCTCTGTCCTGGTTCCTGGACCCTGTCCCAAGCCTTTAAAGCTGCTGTGGTACATACAGACAGGGCATGGTCATCATAAAGAGCTTGATCCTCAGGATCAGAGTAAAGTCCATCACCTAGAATTTGATCTAGGGAATTCTCAGTTCCTTTTGCTCTTTCCTGTTGCTCTAAAATCCTCACTTTCTCTTTAAGAAAGCATCTCTAGTGCAATTGCGGCCCATTTTCTAGGACAGCTGAGATTAACTGAGCCCAAACGTGAGGTGTGGCTTTGTTACTGAAAGCCCAGGTTTTGACCATCTCTCTAACAAAGGACAAATGTAGTCCATAAGTCACAATTACTTGTTTAATTTCTTTTAAATCACTCATACATATGGGCTAACATGTATATTCCTTGATAACCTTAGGGTATTTGGAGCCTGACACTTTTTCTGATGTTATTACTGGAAAGGCAGGGAGAACTCTGGGGAAAGTATCCTGAGGAGTTTTATGTATTGACGAAGTTAAATTTTGCCTTTTTACCTTTTGTTCCTGGTCACTAAAGTCAATAATTTCCTCAATCCTTTCAAATCTGTTTATCACTGCCTTTTGCAAAGTCTGGATCTCCTGTCCAGTATTCTGCTCTAATGCCCTGAGGATTCTAAGGCATGAAGTGTTGGTATTTAAAGTGTTTGTATTGTCCTGTAGGTGTATGATCTCCCATTTAAGGAGCTTGGTACCAGTTTGAATCATGTTTAAAAGTACCTCAGCTGACTGAAAATTGTTAGTTAAGCTGTTCATGTCCTTCTTTAGATCGCAATTTCTTTTCTAAGAAGCCTGGATTCAGTCTGTAGAGACTGCATCATCTTCCTATTGCCAAACCATATTTTTAAGAAAAAAATATATAGGACAAAACCAAACCCTAGGAATAGCAGTGTAGGAGGTACATCATATGCATCTTGTAAGACCTCACACATGGTGTAAGTGAAAAGGCTATTGAAACCTCGTAAGGTTAGATTGTCTGACATATTGCCCCTTTCTCAAATCTCACCTGTGTCATAATCAATTGGAGTAGGTGCAATAACCATTGTTTGCCAGTAGGTGTCGCAGTGCAGTTGAATTTTCAGCTTGGTTTAGATCTGAATTTCGGTGGAATAGGCTGAAAAATATACTCAATATCAAGAAGTTTTTTTTGTATAAATCACAGACCATGTGCTCTGTGAAGGTCTCTGGCTGTTCAATAGTCTCCTGCTCCAGTGGTGCAAACTGGGTGCAGCAGGGTTTGTGGCTGTGGACGTGCACCGGGAAAGTGCATGGGAATGGCCTTTGCTGGCAGCAGTGGTGGCGGTGGTGGGTTGGATGCTGCATAGGTTGGGGGTGTCGATTGGTGGCACAAGTGGCGGCTGGGGGAGCTGCGTGGGCAGCTGAGGGGGAGCTGGGACAATCTATGCCCAAATGAATGCAGGGTGGCCATGGCTAGCCAGAGATCCCAGTGGCCCCTCTGTGCGGCAGCAGATGGCCAGAGCTGCAAGAGGCTCTAAAAGCTCCATGAACCAGGCACCAAGTGTAGCGAATTAGGTCGGTACCGAATGAATAACTAGGCCAGTTCAAGAATAACAACTATACTTTATTACTATAATGGGAAAAATTCATGCTACAAGAGTGGGAGGTCTGACTTCCTATATGTCTGGCAGGCACCGTGCAGAGAGGGTGTGCACCTTAATTCTCCCAGTTTTTCCTCTTCTGCTGCAGGTAGCCATGCCTTAATTAGATGTGATTGGTTGATAGGGTTTCCCCATCACCTTTTGATTTATTTTAACTCAATATTCTGATACTAGGTTTGCTACTAATGTCAAGGACTAGAATTTCAAACTTAAGTGTTTCCCATCCTCTCTCATAACTCTCAATGTTAGAAGTGAAGATCTGTGTCAGGTGTTGGCTCTTTGTGGGGGTCATGAGGATACAACTACATTAGGCTTCCCTGCTGGGTTTATAGGTAACTGGCTGCCTTTCTCTTTCTTTGCAGAGTTTTCACTTCATATATATTGAAAGACTCTAAATGCATTTCTGAGGCCTCTCAGTATTACATACCTCTCTCCTGGAGATGTGACAGTCATCCACACACGAATGTTGGAAACTTTCCATCATCTCCCTGAGTCTTTGTAAATGTTCTATTGAATAGGGGTAAGATAACCCTTAGTTGTTGACTCAGTTCCTGGTGTTTTGATTCAGTCCCTGGGAAAGGGGCAAAATGACCCACAGAGACTCCCTCTTACTTCACTTGATCACATAACCATTCTCCTACCCTGGCACAAACCAATCACTGCTAGTAGCCCTTTGAATAAGCCAATCCAATTAGTTGGAAAACAACCCTCAGGCTCCCCCCTCATTTCTATGGCTTTTTGCTTTAAAAGATGGGCTCTAACAACTATCGGGGTCTTTCTGGCTTCTCAAATGCTGAAAGACCCTGTTGCGACAGAATTAATAAAATCCTCATGCTTTTGCATCGACTGTGGTGTCTGGATGGTGTCTTGAAGCAACTCTTCCCTATTGCTTGGACTCCTAGTCCAACAATATCTGTATCCAAAGCTGATTTTCCAGCCAGTCATTGTAGAACACATCTGCAAGTCCAATGTTTGGAAACTGAGGCAGGAGAATCACTGTGAATTGGAGTGATATGTATCAAGTAATGTGCCATCCAGAACAACATAGCAAGATACTGGCTAAATAAATCATTAAATTAAACAAATCAATTTATTAATAAAACGGTTTTTTTCCTATTAGGAAAGCAACCATATAGGAATAAGACCCATGATACTAACTTATATTTTCTCCCTTACTCACAATTTGAAGTAGATGAATTTCTTAACTTCCTCTATTGGATATCAGTTTGTATATGGATTTTGTGATAATTACTTACCTTGCTACTGTTATAAAATATTTGACAAAAGAAACACCATCAAAGCCACAGCTTTTATCCTACCCATATTGCTTGGTAAATTAAAGACTCATGTAGTCAAAAAAGAGAGATATACAGTAAAGAGAGATTCAAATAAAAACCTCTAAATGGTTAAAAATATATGCTGGCTTGGAAGACAAAAAAATGTTAAAGTCCTTAAAATAAAAAAGAAAGAGAGTAGTTGGGTGTGGTGGTACACACCTTTAATCCCATCAAATTGATGATAGTATCTTCCATAGTATCTTTTCTAAAACAACCATCAGTTCTTCAGGTCTATATGTAAGACATGAAAAAAATGAAAGAAAAATACATGAAATTCATGACAGGAAGGTAGAACTCTATGATATTTTAAACAAGCAAAAAGATACCTGTTTTAAGAAAATTTTGTATTTGGCTACAATCTTGATCATTCCCCTACTATACATATTAATGGATAAAAAAAGAGAGAAATTGCAGTCATTTTCTATAGGCTTTCTAATAAGTTTTCACAAACTTGGTGATTTATAGTAACAACAATAAATTATATTATAGTTTTGGAAGTCAACATTGCAAAAATATCTACAAATACTACAATAAGACTCTCAGAACACTAGGGGGCTTAATAAATTATAGGAAAGAGTCAATGTCCTTGTTTATTACAGGATCCACACTCGATAATATGTCAATATTACTAGTTGTTTTTATTATATTTGTTAAATTGTGAGTTGGACTAACACTAGTGAGTGACAGTTTGCCAAGATGGCTAGAACGTGATGAAGCATTCAACAAGAACTCATCACTATTCCCAGTCTGACTATGTGTAAATTAGAGAAAGCATCATCTGGAAATATTGATGTACCTTATAAGAAATCAAATGTGTTATGACTATTTCAGCAAATTCTTAGCTTCAGGTAAATATAAAGAACAATAAATAAAAGCAAAATCTGCAAAGAGCCTCCACTAAATATGGGACAATTTTGCATGAGGGAATCTGGTGGTCCTGGCACAGATACCTAGCAATGCAAATTAGGGAAGGAAGACATTACCAGACTCTCCTACACTACTCTGTTTGCTTTTCACCCACTCTGTAAATATATTTGAGCATTTGATTACATAGTTTACAGACTGCCTACTACCTGTAAATAAGATACAGGTAGTATCTTCCTGTCTTCATGTATCTAATGTCTTCCTGGTTGTCTCTATAGATTTTCAAAGACATTTTTCTACTCCCACTTTGGTGATTAAGACATATGGTCTCCAAATATCTACATTTAACCATGATGCTGTTTTTGTGTTTTGCTTACACTTTAATAATCCTAATTTAAAAATCTTGCAACACATTGACTAAATCATCAGCGACCGGTCAAATGAGATCAATAGACAAAAATTCACAAGAATAAATGCCAGATATATTTAAAGATGCAGTACTTTGCACTGTATTCCTCCTTCAGAAAATTCACATTAAAACTTTAATTGCTATAATTTCTTCTTCCTATTTTTATGACCCAAGGAATTATTTTCATGACGAGATATGAAGATTTATTTTTATAAAAATAAAGTGTGAATCAATATCAATCACAAACTACTGTTAAAGTTACAAAAGCAAGAAAGAAAAATTATTTTTCACAGTCTTTCTAAAAGAGCCATTTTATTCTAGCAGTTTGTGAACTGTTGCTTATTCAAACAATCTACAGCAAAAATCTATTTTTGCATGAAATATGTGAGAAATAGTCTGAAAAGGTACTTGTCATGAAGTTATGTACAAATGAAAATATGAGCTAAGAATAACTGCACCATCTGAACCATAATTATAGAGCAGTGTTATAATCTAAATCTTCAATAACTTTCTAGAAATAATTATTTTTTAAAGCTGTAAACAACTTTTAATACTTTCAAAGTATTCAAACTTATTCTAAGGTGCCAAGTCTTTTAGAATAGCTTTTTATAGGCTTATTTACTTTAGGCTTATGAACAAGTGAGGTAGAGATTAAGATAGTATGATTTAAAAATATGAATTTTGAATATCTTTAGTATTAAATTGATGGTAATTGCAATAATATATGTACCAAAGCTTCAAATTATAGTGATTTATGGCAACACAGATGGAAAGGTAACATATATTAATGCATGAACCATTTATCATCAACATACAAACTAAACACCATCAATAATAATCAATATGATAATTAATCTTAGTATCAAAATATTGAAAAACATAAAAAGTATACTGATTTGTGTGTATATTAAAGACCTTATTAGAATGTCAAAATAATTATAAGAAGTGTACTTTTTTTATTTTTCTCCTCACTTTATTTTATTTTTTAAAAAAATACAACATATCTTTTATTTTTCATTTTGCATACAAATCCCAGTTCCTACTCCCTTCCCTCCTCCCATTCCCTCTGCATTCCCCCCAAAACATTCCCATCCTCTCCTCAGAGAGGGTAAGGTACATTGCTCCAAGGAAGGAAAAAGGCCCTCCCCACTATATCCAGGCTAAGTATGGTATCCATCAAAAGAGAATGGGTTCCAAAAAGCCAGTACCAGCAGGGAAAAATCCTGGTGCCACTGCCAGTGGCCCGGCAGTGTACCCCAACCATACAAACTGCCACCCAAATTCAGTGGGTCTAGTTTGGTCCTATTCTATTTTTTTTTCCCTGTCCGGCTAGAGTTGGTGAGCTCCCATTAGCTCAGATTGACTGTTGCAGTGGGTGTCCTCATTATGGTCTTGGCCTCTTTGATCATATTATCACTACTTCCACTCTTCAACTTGACTTTAGGAGCTCAGACCAGTCTTCTGCTGCTAAAAAAAATTAAATTGAAAAATTAAATGTGACTACCACTTTTTAATTTTTAAAATGTTATCTTTGAGAATTGAAGATAGTTTTGAGAAATGTTTTCTATGATACAGATATGATATGAGTAAAAAGATGGAAAACACTGATTTTATCTGGAATTGTCTTTTGCTAAGAAATTAAAACATCATGGGCAGGGAAGCTCTACCCATGATGACTCAACATTATAGCTTCCTAAGCACAGGCTTGACAATGACAACAGCAATGGACATGATATTAACTTGGAAACAGGGAAATCTCACAAAACCCCACCTATAGACAGGCAACCAAAAGAATCCCTGAAAAAGGAGAATTAGTTTTTCCAGGAATTGGCATCCTATTTTATTTTTTCCAATATTAACTGGTCAGTCCTGATATCATATACATATATACAACATTAAATTAACAAACAAGTTGCATTTATATATTTGTCAGTATGAGTGTGTTTGTATACATGTATATATTTGTGTGTATATATGATATATATACACATACATACATATACATATATAAATGAGACCATGAATTTGAGAAGACTTGTGGAAGAACATGAGGGAATTTGAAAAAGAAAGCAAAAAATGTGCAATCATATTTTAATTAAAGTAACCAAAAATTTTAAAATCTTTTAGCAAAAAGGGAAAAGGGCTATAATCTGTTTTTTTTTTTTCAGACAAAACACTTAAGGTGAAACAGACTACACTTCCTGCATCTAGCTTACTTCCAGATGTCCTAATATTTAATTTGCAACTTGTAGAAATGCCACTGATTTCTGAACCTTGAACAGAACAATAGAGATGACTCAGATATTTCACTCAGATGTGTAACCTAAAGATTCCCATAAGAACAGATTCAGAATATGTAATAGTGGTCAACAGGCATGTATAAAATTAAAGTATTTACAGTTAACTCTTGAAAATTCAAGGTTTTTAATAATGGGAACACCCATGAATCATGTTTATTTTGATTTAACTACTAGATTATACCTTAAATTAATTTGACTCAAAAGTCATCGTGTACAGCAAACTTTAAACAAATCTTTAAAGTATTTTTTATTTATTTTGAGTTGCACCTACTTAAGACATTAAAAAAATCTGTGGAGAACACATAGAATCACTTTTCTATCTAAATAACACATTTAACACAGTACTTAAAAACTATGAAATTTTAATTTATTAACAAATACTGACTACAATAAAATTAATTTTAGACTAAAATTTTTATTTTGTTTTTATATTAACCAATATATCTTAAATCAATCTATTATGGAAAATTAGATTTGTCCTTTATATGTTTATAAAACTCTTGTGTTGTATTTCAGCATAATAATGCCACTAATTAATAATAAAAATATTTTCTTACTTAAAATGTTACAAATTCAATTTATATATGTGCAGTTTGTATAGTATTATAACAACAAAAATATAACATCCTTAAATAACAAAGAGTATTTATATGCATATATATCTTTAGTTAATAAGAGTATATATATGTATTATGTACAATTCAAGTGTTTGTATAAATATATAAATTTAGGGCAAAATATAATATAGAGGTTTTGTTTTTATCTCTGATGTGAGACTATTCAAATCTCATCTTCATCTATTCATCACCCATAAGATTTTAGCAAAAACATTTCTTAGACAAAATATAGTAAAGATGCTAAGAAATGCTTCTAAATATTAAATAATCATAGATAAGGAGATGAGTCAGATCTTTCCTATTTCAGTGTTACAATCATTCTTTAGTACAGCTTAATTTGTAGGCATGGCTGGCTACCTTTCCCTTACCCTTGACTTGCAGAGTTAAGAGGGAAAAAGTAATATTTCCATCCTGACTAAGTGGGGAATTCTAAAAAGAAGAGATATCTCTTATTAAAAATTTTATATATATATATATATATATATATATATATATATATATATATCTTTGACATAATCTATCAGAATCCCCATTTACATCATTGTCCTTAACAATGGAATTGCTGAGTCTCTGAAGAGTTTGGTGACCAAAAAGGTATGGATCATCCATCACCTAAGTCATTTTTCTCAATAAAGATGCTAATTACTCAAAGTGACATGAATGTAAAGCAAAAAGAAAAAGCAGGAGGCTTCCTACTGCCATGTTAGGAACTGTATTATATGTTAAATTTTCTTCCTTAAAGTTTCCTCAGGCACTGGAAACAGAATCTTGAGGACACAGGTACGTTAATTTCTAGGTAGAATAAATTTAGTTAATACAGCAAATGTATACAACTAAAGGGAAGTGTACACTGCCTTTAACAAGCCTGAGAAAGAAGGCATGTAGTCATTCCCATGAAAGTTGGTGGAGTAAAGAGGTGTGTTGAGGAATAAAATAAAACAAAACTATTATAGCCTTTTTTTTTCTTTAGGTCATAATACAATTGCACCATTTATCCCTTCTCTTTCCTGCTTTCTAATATTCCCATTTACCATTTTTCACTCTGTTATAATTCTTTGACTCATTTTTCATTAATTAGTAGCAATATTGTCAAGATCTAAGCTACATAACAGGTATTGAGGAATCTTGTGATTTGATTGTCCTGAAATAAATCTTTAAAACATTAATAGACAAAAGTTAATTCAGTCTGGAATATTTATTATAAATACTGAGCTAGGGTTATTTGTAAAATATAACATTTCTAAGAATTATAGGAAGAAATCCAAAGAAAATATAAATCTTTGCAACAAAATATATTTAGGAATATGTATAGTATTTATCATGTTTTAAAAGAAAAATTTGCTCACAAATACAATTAAAACAAAACTGGTAATTCCTCCAGGAAACCTGCACATTTATAACATCTTCAAGGATCTTTTCTAGGAAAGGTATTTAGGCTATGTGTAAACTTTTGACATAATAACTTAGTGTGGAGATATATGTTGTTTTGTAACTGTTATGTCTGTAACCCATCCATTTTTTCCAAGGCATTGTTATAGATTCTTTACAACTTATGTATTAGGTCTTCATTTCTCAATAAATTATTTCAGTTCTTCATTTTTCTTGCCTTTATAATTGCACATTACATACACGGGATTTAAAGTTCATTGGCAATCATAACATTTTGGTGATTATTTAAACTCCATAAATATTTTTATGAAAGTCCCATCATAAAGACATTTATTTAAATGAATCTAATTAGTATAATGTTTCAGATTCATTAAGCTTAATTTATTCAGTTACTCATTTTGATATATCATCATTTAAAATATTAACACAAACACTTAAACTTGCAAAATAAATTTGCCAATTGATTGTACTTAACTTTGGGAAACACTGATACATATTGCCAAAATTAATTTTACTTGATTTGATTTATTGCTTTTTGCATATATTAAGCTATCATGTGTGGCTTAAAAACTAGCATGATCTTAAATAGAATCTGCTCCTTCTGTCATTATCCTGAAACTCGAAATAGCAATAAGGAGGTATTAGATCATTTACGATATCTTAGACCTATGATTCATGAACATATACATATTTCTTCCCAAAGGCAAATTTGTTCCCTCAGGGGTTTTCTTAAGGGAACTTATCATATTTAGACAAAGTTCAGAACTGTTTTCACTGACATGAGGTTTATAATCAAAGGGCAAGAGTATTCCCAAAAGCTAAATTAGAACCATCTACTTTGTATATCAAGAGTTATGTAAACATTCCTGTCAGTAGCTCCATATTCATAATGTATGTACTTATTGCTCCATTTTGATGTACATTAAGATGCTTCTGAATTACCAGATGAAACTAATGTGAACTGAACTTATCTACAGACGTAATAACTGTTTACTGTTCTTATTACTTTGGTCAGAGTGTACTGAGACAAAATAGTAGGGTGAAGAGGTGCTTGGACTGGCTTGTTTTGTTTTGTTTTTCCTTAGGTATTTTATTTTAGCTCTTTTGTAGTTTTATATTATCCTTCTTGATTGTGTGCATTTTAGTATGCAAACATTCAATTTAAAAGACAGAAACAAATCTGTCTTCAGAAGTATTACTGTCCCATGTATTTTGTCTGAGCATAGATGTATAGCTTATCCATTCACATCAATACCTGTAAATAACTAACTTGCTATTACAGTTATTACAAATGGTTTATCACTGCATTTTTCTTAAACTTGTGGATACATCATATCTTATTGCTTGTTCTGCCTCTGGGTCCTTAAAATATCTTCCATGTCTGTATAATCATTGATATAACATTTTTATGTTGTTGAAGGCAAATTTTCAGTATCAATTTTTAATGTAGAAATGGTAGTCTGACAAGACTATGCTTGTAATTTTTTTTACAGATTCACCAGTTGTTTTCTAAGATTATTGTACACATTGCCAACATGCCATAGAGCAACACCTGCATGTTGCTGTTTCATACAGATGTACCAAAAGCACATGTCAATCTGTAAAGATTTTTAAATCTTCCCCAAGCTGTTACAAAATATCATTTCAGGTAACTGTTTATTTTCACTTCTCTTGTTGTAGGCAGGTCACACCATACATCCTGCCATATGATGAAAGGTTACTTGAGCAACTCTCTCTCTCATTTTTTTTACAAGAACATATTTTGATTTTTAAAACAATTTTATTTTACATACCATTCCCAGTTACTTTGTCCTCCTGCTCCCCCTACCTTCTCCACACCACACACTCCATCCACTCCTCCGAGAGCGTGAGGCCTTCCATGAGGAGTCAACAAAGTCTTTACATGACTTGAGGCAGGAATAAGACCCTACCCCCTGTATCTATCTAGGCTGGTCAAGATATCCCTCCATAGAGAATGGGTTCCAAGCAGTCAGTTCATACACTAGGGATAAATACTGGTTCCACTGATAGTGGCCCCACAAGATGCCCAAGCCACACAACTTTCACCCACATTCAGAGGGACTAGTTCAGTCTTATGCAGACTCCTCATCTCTCTGTCCATAGTCAGTGAGCTCCCACTTGTTCAGGTCAGCTTTCTGTTGGTTTCACCATTATTGTTTGGTGTCTTTTCTAATAATGTTGCTCCCCCCTTTCTATGACAAAACTGCACAAATTTGGATCATTGATTATCTCTGGATCTCTGCATCTGCTTCTGTCAGCTACTGGATGGAAGTTCTATGATGACAATTAAGGTAATCATCAGTCCGGTTACAAGGGAAGGGCAGTTAAGGTATCCTCTCTTTTTAATGTTTTATTCTGAATTTTATTGTGTTTCCTATGGATTTACTGCTCTTTATAATACTTCAAAAATTCTTTATAGACATCTGTATTGACACTGTTCTTTATATCTATGCATTTTGATTGATTGTAGTTTTTTTTTGTAATTTTCTTCACCTAGGGTTCAGGGAACATTGCAGAAGAGAGAACAGAAAGATTGTAAGATCCAGAGGATCAGGAAGTTGACTATGAGATTGTATCTCCTAGGAATGTCAAGAGCAAAAACCGTAACGTCTAACCAACATGAGAGCCTAAACATGAGATGAACAAGGATAACAACAGTAGATATGCCAAAATGAAAGTGGGAGAACAGATATGGCCTCAGGCCCA
This sequence comes from Ondatra zibethicus, assembly GCA_004026605.1. NCBI lineage: Eukaryota > Metazoa > Chordata > Mammalia > Rodentia > Cricetidae > Ondatra > Ondatra zibethicus. Next base: position 21,032 of record PVIU01013305.1, on the reverse strand, counting down.
CACCAAGATTTATATGTAACTAAGGTATGGTGCAAGTGAAATAAATATTCTTCTCCAGGAATGAACAACCAATTGGTTACCCAATACCAAACGGTCATATCTGAAAACATACATACAAGCAAATTCTGGAGGCTGAGTAGGTTAAATTTAGGAATACACACACACACACATACACACACACACACACACACACACAGATGCAGAGATATAATAATATAAGCAATTAATAGAAAAAGAGGTCATGAATTTGAAAAAAAGGAAAGGAGGAGTATATAGAAATGTTTGAAAGGAGGAAAAGAGATGGAAAAATTTTCTAACTATATCTGAATCTAAAACATAGGAGAAAAAAATAAACTATTTATCAATGAGAAATATTAAACCTTTCCTGTAATGGATTACAATGTTTTCTCCATGTTGTCAATAGTCTTTTTATTACTTGATTTTTAATTTTTAAAGTTTAAGTATAATTACATCATTTCCCACTTTTTCTTTCTCCCAAACTCCTTCTCATATTCATAGCTTCCATTGCTATTGTTATGTATTTATTTTAAATACAGAAATATATAACTACAAGTGGCTCAGTCTTTTCAGTGTTACCTGTATTTTTTTTTTTTTTTTAGGGTTGATAACACAGTATTGGATAATCAAATGAGTAGACTCATCTTGGAGAAGACAGGACCCATCCCAGCTTAGACTCATTTGCCCTTCGAAAGACTGTGAAAAGTCTGGTATTTCCAGTAGTCTACAGGACATCACATTCATTGTGGCATAAACAATATATTATATGTGATTTATTTTAGTTTTATTTTGTATGACATGTTACTGGAGTAGAGACTCATTGCTTTTTAAGTGTTGGCTATTCCTTTGCTTTGGTTTACTATATTTAATTTTTTTACCCAATTTTGATGCTTCTCATTTAACCTATTCACTGAAGCTGGATTTCCAAATCGAAGTGCACACGTACTTCAAATTGCTTTATGCTCTTTTTCTAGAATCTCTGAGTAGAGGCCACAGATCTTTTCTACTGTTATCACTAATAGAGGAGATTTTTCTCTTTTTGTAGCTAAATGCAGATCTGTCTTCTGCTCACTAGCTTCTCTCTTTTTCAATGTGTATGAGTTCCTAAATTTTCCCTTGATGTTTAAGAAGGAAATGTTTGTGTAGAACAATTAATGGTTATATTAAAAATTCTTTTTGTGAGTGGTATAAAGTTAATTATTATTTCTACTACTTTTGCTATGCAATGGGTTTTATCTAAGGTTATGTGCAATCCTGCTGTTCTATTTTTGAGTTAGTTTAAGAGTTGTGGTTCTATTTATCCCTCAGAGACTTAACTACTTGCAATACCTAGCTAATATGTTTTAAGTAATGATAACAATATTGTTACTATTCATTTCTATCTTCCTATTTTCTCCTATAATATTCATGCTATAATGATCTTATTTCACTACCTCTTGTAGGTCTAAAGTTTTCACTCTGTAGTTTGTCTTATTTAAATTGCCCAGTTCTATTAGCAGTGGTGCAATATACCCAGTAGGTTTGTCATATTTTCATTGACTCAAAAGATATAGAGAGGTCTGAGGATGGAGCTTAGTGTTAGAGCACTTGGCTGGAATGTAGGAGACTCTGGGTTCAGTTCACAGCATGTGAAGAAATGCAAAAAGGAAGTTAAGAAAACATAGGATATTTATTTTAACTTTACTCCATCATTATCTTCAAAAATATATGTTATATTGTTGGCTATACTCTAATATTATCTCCTTTTCCACAGTCATATTTCTAAATTACCGAAGCAATAAAGCTCAACATCCATGGACACAAATCACACACGGATATCAGGCATGCATGATAAGGAGAAAAGGGTAATAGGAAGTAGAATCAAAGTTTATTAAAATATAATTTTATGCCTCGTTTGGTTAGAATTGGCCTGATTTCATTTGCACTTCACATCACCAGCTGCCAATTTAGTACAATTCGGAACTTAAATTATTGATGACAAAATATAATTAAATTTCTTATCAAGTTTAAGAAGCTTTGCAGTTCTTTTGCTGCTATAAATAGAAATAAAAACCTTGTGATACAGAGTGAAGGGCATCACATGATATAAACAGCGCTCTATAACAATTTTATTTAGAAACAATTTCATGCAAAATCCAAAGGTTTTAAGCAGATGAACTACACCTTTAGTCTTTGCAAGAATTTAATACAAAGCTATTTTTATAATATTCTTTCTTTTCCTATTTTTTGGATCTTTATTATGCAAGGTTCTGTTTTGCTTGCTTGTCTGATGTGGGATTACCCTCTGTATTCTGTGAATACCATTAGTTATTAAAGAAGCTGCTTTGGGCCTATTGCACTGCAGAGTAGGTGAAGGAAGGTATTCCAAAGAGACAGATGAGGAGAGAATAGGCAGAGTCAATAAGAAGCCATATAGCCACCACAGGAGACAGACACAGGGCGCTGGAGGGAATCTTTCCAGTAGGCCACAACCACGTGATGATGCACAGATTAATAGAAATGGGTTAGTTTAAGTTGTTAGAGATAGCTAGAAATATGTTTAAGCAATAGGGAGACAGTATTGTAATTAATACAGTTTTCGTGTGATTATTTTGGGTCTGGGTGGCCGGGAAATGAACAAGCAGCATCTGTCAACACCTGTCCTTGCTGATCTAAGTTACCAAAAATTAGCAGTTTCAAAAGACCTTCATTGAAATAAGAACTCTACATGAAAGAATCATGTTTCTTACAAAATAGTGACTTTTCTTGGTTCTTTGAGCTACAGAAATGCTGTATTCCATCTGAATTAAAGAAATAAAAATCATGAGGAAGGTTTTGCACAGAGTAATGAAGGAAGGGATGTCATGAAAGAAAGAATTATTGAAAAGTATGCAAAATAAAATAAAATTCAATTCGCTTTAATTATTAAATATAATCCCTGAATGTTAAACAGTATTCTTCTGTCATGTAGGCATCAGAGAAGAGGAGTAGTAAGATCTGTATATTCTGCCAAGTACTATAACTTTCATTTAGTTAAATGAATACAAATAAAATCATTAAGGAAGCCACAGTCAATACACCTTGGCTAATATTCAAACAATAAGTTTGCTACCAGTCAATTTTATACTAAATGTTATTTTTTAACTCCTAAGAAAGCACTGTTAGCAAGCTCTGATTGCTAAGAACCAGTGTCTTGTCTGAATTATTGAGATTCATATTTTATTAAGATTCCTTTAGTATTGAGTCCTTTATGAACATCAGTGTCAGGCAAATGATATCTACTTTTACAACCGAGTTTTATATTTATAACAAAGCTGAAGAAATCAAATTTCTATATGTACAATCAAATATTAAGACAAACCAATGAAACTTGCTAGAAGTATAATACAAAATTCGTAATTTCAGTGCCAAATTGTAAAGTCCATATGATTCTTTTCTCCATCATTAATAGCTATATATTTTAAACAAATCATTGTTTGAAATTGTAAAACTGATACCACTCACTACTTAGAAACTTAGTGGGTACAATGTCTGCTGCTTGCAGTTCAAGGTAAGAACCTGAGATTGATTCAAGAACCCCTGTGGAATATTTGGGAGTGGTGGCATGCACTTATGATTTTACTACTAAGAAAGGGAAAAATCCCTGAGGCTTTCTGGCCATCTAATTGGTGAGTTTCTGGAAATTGAAAGAGCTTATCTCAAAACAATAATGAAGATGGCTTCTGAGGAAGGAAACTAAACATCCTCTCACCTCCAGATGCTTGTGAATATTTGGTTGTACTCAGGTGTACATGCATGAACAAATTTACACAAATTTATAAGACTATGAAGTAAGTTATAGATAATTTGTTTTAAGGAAAAGACAGACATTAATTGATACAGTTGACTGAGTAATACCAGAATATTGTAAATACCCAGTTGACATAATATTTTGGTTAGTGGAAATTTTGCATGGCCCCACCCTTAGGTAAAGAACTATAGGTAATCACTGATAGTTTCAAAAGAGAATTAGTTTCCTCAAGGAAAGAGCTTCACATAGGATGCTCAATCACAAATTGTCATATATTGACACATGTATGTTTGAATAATGCTAAATGGACTTATTACGTTCTACACATACACACACAATTATGATCAAATATAATAGAAATAATAAAATAATGAATTTTTGAGGAGGGGTGGACACTGTAAGGTTTTAACAGAGATGGGAATAGATAGAGAAATGGACGTGATGCAGGTGCAAGGTTCCTGTATGAAGTTATTTACTTACAAAATATATAAAAATAAGAAACGGCAAGGAATTGGGCCATGAACAAAATGAGGCTAAGAATATAATGAGGCAAAAGATATTTGATGGTTTTCTGTTTGGCTGTTTGATTTATTTCTTTGCTTCAATTTTATTTGAATCAGAGTATTACTGTGTAGTTCAAGCTGGCTTGGAAGGTACCTATGTATTCCAGGACTCTCAAACTAGCCATTATCTAATCACAGACTCCATATTGCTGGAATTGCAGCTGTAAACCAATATACTTCTGGCTTTCTCAGACACACCAAGGAAATTACAGACATGGTCACAGTGAATGTAACATCATGCACAAAGACTGCACAAGTTCATGCCAGACATAATTTCACCATGGATGGAAGAGGTAGCTATGAAGGGCCATCGTTATCTGAGGTGTTGTTGCCACATTAGAGCTTCCGGGAGAAGTTTTCTTTAATGTTATGAACCCAAGTACTTTGATTTTTCACGTAGTCTGTACTCTTGAGTCGTTAGCCAACACAAACTGGACTTCATAGGAGAGAAGGGGGTACAATTTATTTTAAATAATCAATTCTTGGAGAATGTGGCACAATCATATACATCTCTTCCTCAAGCTTTTCTGAAATACACTCATTACATCCTACTCTCCTAATTTTCTATTCTCTTTCTTGCGACTTTGGTCTCAGCACTAAGGAGGCAAAGGCAGGAAGATCTCTTTGAGGTTGAGGCCAACCTGATCTACAAAGAGAGTTCCAGGACAACCACAGCATTGTCATAGGCTCAAAACAAAAACAAGAACAAACAACAACAAAAAGAGCTGTATGAAGAGAAGCAATACAAACTTGTCTAATATTCACAAATGTGTCATTGTGTGTGCACACACAACAAACACAAACACCGATATATTATAAGTTCTAAAATCCTGTAACTCTTTGTAATTAGAAAAATCCTATAATGTTTTTTCTACAGCAAACTTTCTTAGATACTTTCTTTAACAAAATAAAATGAAAGCACAGATAATTACATTAGGAGGGTTTCTAGCTGGAATAGCTTGAAAAGATAAATATTAAACCTATTATGCATCTGTGATTATAACATGAAAAGAATTAACTTCCTTTTAATGGTAACAGTCTAGACCCTATGTAAATCATTATATGCTTCAAAAAACAGAGCTTTAGAGAAAAATATAATTGTTTGAGGAGAATTACTAATTAGCATAGTATTTTTTTCATGGGACTGATATGAAGCGCTAAAATAAAATATGTAAAAAATCTTAATACTTTGGATACAAACTTTTAGAAAAGAGAATAAGCTTCAATCAGGATGTATAAATGAAATCAATTAAAGTGATAAATTTTGATTGACTGCTGATTATTTCTTTAGCTTACAAGGTGGTATTACATGTGAAAGAAGACTTAGCTAGGTTTAATGCTGCTAAGCATTAACCTTTAACCCTACCAGTTGTGTGGGAGAAGAACACATATCAAGGTTGAAGGCAAAGTTGCACAGCAAGTTAGTAGCCAGTGCGGTATTTTTTTAAAGATTTATTTATTTATTATGTATATAACATTCTGCCTCCATGTATGCCCACATGCCATAAGAGGGCACCAGATCTCATTACAAATGGTTGTGAGCCACCATGTGGCTGCTGAGAATTGAACTCATAACCTCTGGAAGAGCAGCCAGTGCTCTTAACCACTGAACCATCTCTCCATCCCCCCAATGTGGTATCTTGAACCAAATGTAAATAAACAAAAATTTCATTCTATTTTAGTTTAATATACAATGAAAATAATTAGCTTTTACCTGCTATATTACAAAGTAATATATACCTTACAGTGATTGCTTTGCTTAGAGACACTACTACTAATCATTGGATGGTATCTTGAAAAACTACACATATTAATAATATTATAAAATTAAATTTAACACGTATATGGATTGCCAACTACTATCTATTAAATAGTCACATATTTCAATTTACCTTAGAAGTAGTGTATAGTTCTGTTAACATCAGTAACTGAAACACATTTGATTCTCTATATTTCATTTACACATACTTACTAGTATTTACATTTAAAATAGTAAAATTAGCACTTATACAGCAGTTAGTAATAAAAGACTACAAAGATAAACAAAAATGAATAACCAAGAATCATTGCCAAGATCATATTAATAAGTGAGTAACTTATTCTTTTATATATTTTATATAGATCATAAACCAATATAAACATATTTTTCAAGTGAGAAGTTTAACGACAGTTCTTTTGATCCTTCTCTTTTTAGCATACAATTAAAACATCGATTCTCGTGTTGTTCAAAACTTTCCCATAATGCTAATAAATTTTTATTTCTTTCTAATTAATTACAAGTCTAATTACTCTCTTTTTCTTTATTATTATAAATAAGTGTTAAATAGAACAATTTTTTTTTAGTTCATGAGGAAAATAACCTAATCAAATCCACAGGCAGATGTGTTGGTGGATATAACTGTACAATTTATATATGTACAAATTTCAAAATATTATAAGAATCATATTAAAACAACAATCTTTCAAAAACAACCTCTAAATTTCTTATAAGTTCAGCTGATACTTGGAAATAATTAAGTCTACACACTTACCTTATCTACTAAGTAATTAGGAAGAGCATATGTATAGGTAATAATCATTTCCATTATTTAAAGAAAGAAGCTTTGACAAAATTAAAAGAATCAAATAAAAATATTACTGCCCAGTGATAGTCTTAAATATCAGTGGTATAATTACATAAAATATAAAATTAATGGCTAATGAAAAACTTTATTTGAACTGTGCACAGTTAAAGATCACATAACAAATTCTTAGCATTCATTCAAAACCTGCTTGTATATATGTTCTGTATCTCTTGAATTTCCCCCTCTAATGAATACTTTGACAAAGTGAAATTTAATTTGTTACATGAAATTCTAAACAATGACTTCAATGGTCTTGAAAGATTGAATCAACTTGCATAACCTCCCAGGACACTTCTGTGTGTTTTGCACATTTAGTTAGAAACAAAAAGAATGATAAGCTCTTAAAATGGTTCTTCTTTTCTATTCTGTATAAAGAATTTTCAAGAGACCCTTCTTACCTGAGTGGATATAAAATGGTAAGAATATATTTGAATAGATCTTCAAAGGAAAGATAGAGAAGGCAGGAAGCATTTTGGTTATTTGGGCAAACATAACAGGCTTTTTAAAATAAACTGGAAATCTAATGAAATATGGACATACTCCCTAGGAGATGATTTGATATAATCTTTTCCGAATTTTGTTTTCATTACATAAGAGCTTATAAAGCTTTCTATTAGAGAGAAGGTTTAAAAACTATTATGAAAACTGGTTTAATGGAAAGCAAATCACCGAACTGAACTATCTCTACCGTTTTGTCCATATTGTACCTCATATATGTTTTTTCAATTATTAGTAAACATTGTTTTATACAAAATAGTTATAACTGTGAAGTCTGATTTACTAACTGGGAAAATTTGACAACAGCCATAATCTGGGAGTTTTAGCTCAGCTCTTAGAAGGAGTTATTCCCTGCACCCACACAGAGTCCACTGCTCTCTGTAAGCCCATCCTAGGGGATTTGATGCCTTTTTCTTACCTTTAGGACACCTCTGTTGTAGGATATAATTTTAAGGTGTGTTACATTTGTTTATGCTCTGGACCATTTGTTTAACGATGTAAAGATGTGTTGCTTTTGTTTATACTGATTTTTTTTTTAATTCTATGAAGTTCTGATTCTTAGCCTTTCTAAAACACCTGATGATCTAATAAGGAGTGGAATGGCAAAAGAAGAGATAGGCAGGGCTGGCAGGCAGAGAGGATAAAGAGGAGAGACTTCAAGGGCCAGTCACCCAGCCATGTAACCAGCCACGGAGTAAAAATGAAAGTATGAGAGTAAGATATACAAAAATAAGAAAAGAAAAAAGCTCAAAGGTAAAAGGTAGATGGGGTAATTTAAGTTAATAAAGTTGAGAAGAAATTCGCCAAGCTAAGGCTGGGCATTTATAATTAAGAATAAGCCCCTGTGTGTGATTTGGGAGCTGGGTGGCAGCAGGTCCCCAAAAGTGACTAAGAGCCAAGGAGTTAAAGACAACCAGCTACATAACACACACACACACACACACACACACACACACACACACACACACTCACACATACAAAGTCACTGAACTGCACTGACCATGATACAGACACCCACTGAAACAGTTTACCTGAGCTAATGTGAGCTCCTCAACTCTAGCCAAACAAGGAAGGAACCAGCATAGGTTCAAACTTGTCCCCCTAAATGTGGGTGACAGTTGTATGGCTGGGGCAGACTTCAGGGCCACTGGCAATGATACCAAGAATTATCCCTACTGCTTGTACTGCCTTTTGGGGAACCTGTTATCTTTAGATGGATATCTTGTTTAGCTTAGACATAATAGGAAGGGCCTTGGTCTTTCCCACAGCAATGTGACTTATCCTATCTGAAGAATGGATGGGAGATGGGGGAAAAGTAAAGTAAATGGAAGAAGGGGACGGAGAGTGAACTGGAATTGGTATGTAAAGTGGAATAAAAAACAGTTTGTATTTTTTAAAAAAATAAAATAAAATAAATAAAAAACTAACCCATTATCAATATATCCAGAAATGCATGAATCTCCATTAATATAGCAATGAAACTGTATAGAATTAAACAAAAAGAATTAATAAATGAAATAAAGAATAGTCATTAATGGAATAAATCTCCTTAATCTTTCAAAGCTTAAAATAAAACAAAGCTTGAAAATTATGGTGCTGACCTGCAACCCAGCACTTTGGAGGATAAGATCAGAAAACTCCCAAGGGGTTTGAGTTCAGCATATATAACATAGTAAGACAGTCTTTTCAAATAATTAAATAAGTTAACAATAAAATGCAATGAAACCTGAATGCATATAATCCTGAAACATAGTTATTTTTAAATAACATAGTCTTACAATAAGAATCAAAGACTCATTAAAAGACTTTTTTTAATATTTTAATCTTTTTTGGGATTATGTAAACAATTCAAAAAGTTAGGTTTGGGGACTAGGAATAGAAAATGCCTTTACACAATTCTGGGTAAATTGTATTCCTTTATTATAAGTTATTTTTCAAATTAAAGAAATGTGGCAAAGTCCTAGCTTATTATATTGATAGTATATAATTAAGTTTTCCTTGGAAGCTCAAATCTATTGAGTTTTACTAAATGAATCATGAGAACATATGTCTCCTCAGTAGAAGTACATGTTGACGAATTGATTTCTTTCTTATTAAGAAAAACATGATTGTAAACTAAAGAAAAAATGCAAGAATAACAGCACAGAGGCATATATTTGGCTTTTTGCTTTGGAAGAGGACTTGATTAGAGAGGAGGGAAACAAGGAAAGGGAAGAGAAGAGAGAGAAAAAAGGAGGCAGGTAGGAAGGAGGAAAAGGATAAAGAATTTTAGAGATCAATAAAGCTCTCCATGATTGTCAAAGAACAAAGCAAATAAGCACATTGTCCTCTGTTTTTGCTGAGCTAAAAGTAAACACACTGAGAGGATTCAGAGGTGATTTTCTCCTGCTGACATATTGACAAATTTCAAATCACATTAAACATGGCAATATCTTTCCTGTTGACAAGCTTTGCTGTGCTCTGTTTTGTTGAGGAGCGCTCTGTTCCTTTACATCTTATCTCCACAGACAGAAAGTTGCTGGACTCCCGTGTCTCTAGGTCTTAATAAGCAACTCTATCTTTCACCTTCCACTGTGATTGAAACCAGGGTGTTTTTCATTAAGTTAAAACTTGGCAAAATCAATTTCTCAATTCTTTGCAGTTTGCTATCTTATTAGACAGATGATCTTGTAAAGCAGAATGTGTCACCATCACAGACTAGACTTTAAGCTTTTAATCTCCAGGAAATGTCCCATCAGTGAAGAATTAATTCAAAGAATTCAGGTTCTTAGAGAAAATAAAATACTATAGACTAATAAGCATTTTCCTTGGTTTATTTTAAAATTGCTCTGTACTCTGATAGTAACTAATCTGCCTATCATAAGAATATGTGTTTATTTTCAAATAATCAACAAAAAATACATTTTTAAAACCCCAGGTGTAGCGGTTTTAAAGAAAATAGCCCCCAAAGGAAGTGGAGCTATTATGTGTCATGGCCTTGTTGGAGTTGGTGTGGCCTTATTAGGTGTGTCACTGTGGAGGTAGGCTTTGAGGTCTCACATGTGCTCAAGCCACATCTAGTGTTTGAGACCACTTCTTGTTGTCTTTAAGTCAAGATGTAGGACTCTTAGCTGCTTCTCCATCACCTACCATGTCTGCCATGTGCCACCATTTTGTACCATCATGATAACAGGCTAAATATCTGAAACTGTAAGCCACGGCCTGACATAAATGTTTTCCTCTATAAGAGTTGCCATGGTCATAATGTTTCTTCACAGCAATAGAAACCCTAACTAAAACATTATATTTTCCCAAAATAATTTCTGCATGTATTGTTTTCTGAACTTTTCTCAGTTCCCACTTTTAGACAATATTAAAGTTCAATTTTAAACAAATATACATTTATTTTTAAAAGCTCTTCTGAAAGTGCTCTTATTTTATTAAGGTAGAAAAAGAGACAAATTGTACTGAATTTTCATGACACATTTATTTTTAAGCTATGAGATTCAGATTATGTCCAAGTTTATATAGAGAAAAAGCACTTGGAAAAAATATTTTTGAACATCTGGATAAATGAGCTGCCTTGGGGGTACTCAAACAAGCCCCGATACTCTGATTGGATTTGAGGTCTACTCCACAGGGGAAATTCATGACTGTTACTGTAAACCTAATCACAAATCTATAGTTGCAAGGTCATAAATCAAACCTGGAGGGCTACTGCCATTGTTATTGCTAAATGATCATGATGTATTTTCCATTTTTCCATTCAAATATCTCTACCCATAGAGAGGTATTACAATCAAATTTGATCAGAGTAGTTCCATTTCCAGTGGGCAGCAATAACTACAGAGATTCATGACTAGGCAGAAGTGTTATAGTAAGGTAGAATGGTATATTATTTGTGTTTTAATTAATAAAGCTAGCCTGAAGAACAGAGAAGCAAAACAACCAACCAGTAGATAGATCTTTCACTTCTACCAATCTTCAGGCTTAATTGGCAAGATCCTGTCTACATAAATTTTAGGCTACACTCTCCAGTGAGTTCCTATCTCCTCCCTTTTATATTCCTCTCTCCATCCAGCCATATAGCTCCTGTGTCCACCTCCCTAGTGCTGGGATTAAAAGTGTGTGACTCCCAATTACTGGGATTAAAGGGATGAGCCACCACCACCTGGATCTGTTTCTGGATTGATCTTGTGTAGTCAGGGTAGCCTTGAATTCACAGATATCCATCTGCTTCTGTCTCCCAACTCTTGGGATTAGAGGTGTGTGCAACCACTCCTTGGCCTCCAATGGGTTAGTTTTGCATTCTGATCATCAGACAAGCGTTACTTATTAAATTACAAGTAAAATATCCCCACAGTAAGGGACTCTTGAATAAATGAGGCACCTGTGTCTTTCTGTGTTAGGCTCCATAAGTATTGCCTGAGACAGGGTAGTTTGAAGGTAAGAGCTGAAGAAAATACAGTGAGGTAGAATGCTGTCTTCAGAAGATGCCTTGTCATGGCACTTGTCCAGATCACACAGCACTTGCACTTGCACTTACCACGTGCACAAGATCGAGCCTGCCAATTTTCTTGGGAGGTTGATTCTGCCCCTGTGGACCTGCACACAATTAATGGTATCTGTAGGCAATTTGTGGCTACAGGAGAGGGGACAATATTTTGTGCATGCTATAGCCACTGTTAAGGAGCCAAGGCTTCTGTGGTGCATAAGTTGAAGGGTCATGTTTTACTATACAGACAGTTTCATGTTGTTCTGTATACTCAACATCTTTTAATCAATATGTGTTGTGATGCTACCATGAACTGGCCTTATTCTTTAAGTGATATATTCAGAAAACAAAATATATTGCAATTACTGTTTCCTTGGCATTTAAGGCACTGTTTCTATTTGCCGTGGAGGAAATTTTTTTAACAATATTCAGAAAGTTATTTATAAAATATACAGGGTTTCTATCATTTATTGACCATGTTGGTTTGCTTTCTCATTCATAATTTAAACTGCAATATATGTCTAACATAATTATTTGTTTCTAAGTAAAAAAAAACAATTTAAAATGTCATGTTCTTAACAGTTCTCATGTAATTTTATTTTTTATTCAAGTTTTAAAAGAACATTCTACGAAAATCACAGTTTACATAGCATTTTCCAATTTTCTTCATATTTTCACTTCACAGATAGCTTTAATAGGATCATCTCTTTTCCTTTTCACACACATTTTACCCCCAAAATATTTATTATCAATATTAAAATATTAAAATATGAATTATTACCATATTGGCATACATAAATTTTAAATGCTAGCCAATCCAATTCATTATTTTATAGTTTGTGATGCTAATCAAATAGTCATATTTTGATCTAAATTTTTGCCTTAATCACTGATCATTGAATATGCATTTCCAACCTTAATTTTGAAAAATAAAGAAAAGTTGGTGCTGAAGAGGTTGCTTAGTGTTTGAGAACACTAGCTGACTGTTCTACCAGAGGACTGGAGTTCAAGTTCCAACACTCACATGGCTGCTGACAGTTGTCTGTAATTCTTCTTCCAGACAATTGTTTACCACCCTCTTTTCTCTACAAGCACCATGTTGACATGTGGTACACAGACACAGATACATTCAAACACCATAGTGGTATGAATAAAATATACCAAATGATATAAATGATAGATTATTTTTTAAGAAGTAAATAAATATGCACCATGATAACTCACTAATGTGTTCTGATAAAGAAAGTGAAATTCATTCTAAGGGTCTAGATTTGTGTTGATATTAATGATATCTTTTTCCTCATACATAAATATGAACATCTAGAGGTATGCATATATATAAGGATGCATTATTATATACCACATCATTCGAAGGAAAGAAAAAAAGAAAGAAAAGGAAAGAAAGAAAGAAAGACAAAGAAGGGAAGGAAAGAAGAAAGGAGGAAGGAAAAAGCAAAAGGAAGCAAGGAAGGAAGAAAAGAAAGGACACACAATTCCTTGGAAATTTAAGCTATTCTTCTAATGCTGGGAGTGAAAAATGTACAGTAGTATAGCACATACACACAAAAAATAAAAGGTATTTTTATATAAAGTTGGTAGCGGATTTTAGTCTATTGAAAGGATATAGCTATGAAGAGCCTCTTATTTGACTACTCCAGTGAAAAATAATATTATCTTATAAACTAATGAATAAAATGAATACTGTGTATTTGTGCTTATACAAATACATGACAGACTTGATAAATACATCAGGAAAAAATGACAAGCCTTCAACAGATAAGAATTTTATCTAATAAATTTAGAAGTGTGTAAGTGTTAATGCTTGTTGGTTTAGGACAACACATGGAATATGCATAATATTTCAACATGCTTGCTACACAAACATTTACTAATTACAAAATAAAAATGCAAGCATAAAATAGAAAAATATTGGGAAAACCCAGATTATCCAACAAAATATATTTGATGTTTAAATAACATATTTGTTGATAACATGAATTCACACTTGCAGATGCAAATGGAGAGCACATTATCTCTATTTTATTTTCTCCAATGATGTTCACTTTCCAAAGAGCATCAGAAGACATCAGAAAAGTTTAAACTGAAGGATATTCTACAACACATATGTAAAGTAATCCCAAAATTTTAAAGTCTCCCTAAAAGACAGAAGAATAATACAGAATGAAGGAAAATTAAAAGACTTAAAATAATGAAAGCATCATCCTAGAAACAAAATGGAAAATAAAAATGCAAGTAGTCTAAATTTTACTAAAGGTTTTATATTATTAAATTATTATTAGGTTTAATAATTTCTCTATGATAATGACCTACTACTGTGAAAAAATGAGAATGAAAAGTAGAAACTTTGGCAGATTATACATAGCATCGTATTGCAAATTTACCACCAGTATGTGAAGTATCAACACGGCAGTACAAATGGTTCTTCTAAGAACAATGTTTCTGAGAGTATTTGAATAATGAAATAATATTAACTAGGGATGAGTATTAGTAGAGGAATTTAAAAAGGTGCTCACCAGCAAAATAGTACATAGAGCCTATAATATATTTTGACCATATTCTTCAACCCCTAGTAACTCCTTCTACATCCTTCAGTTACCCTATCAACAACAACCAGAAAATATATAAGGGACAATGAAATTAAAATAAAGACACCAACTAAAAAATAGTAAGAGAAAAATATCAAAACCAAACACACATACACATGCTAACACACACATCTGCAAATAAAAATAGATACAATACTTTTAAAAAAGAAAAGGACATCAATTTTTAACAAAAATAATGAGGTGCCCAAGACTGTGTGTGAATATGTCTGAGATATATTTTAGCAAGATATATTTTAGTGACATTCTGAAAGAACAAAGATAAAAAGGAAGCAACTACCCTAGTATCTGAGTGATGTAAATATGGCTGTGGTGTGATCTCTACTTGTAAGATTTATTTGATAATTTTATTCACTGTGTCAACAACAATGTTAACAAATTGAGTGTCAGACCCAAAAGTAACAAGTGATAGAAAAAAGAATGAATACAACCAAACTGTATTTTCAACACTAATTCTGAACTTCTAATTAACACTGTTCAAGTCACAAGATTCCTAACTATCGTTTGCTGACATAAATTTGCTTATTATTTTAAACCATTTCTACATATGTTAATGTGATATTCTGAGTCACATGTCATAATGAATTTAGACATGTTAACTGAGGCATGCTCTGCCTTATTCATACTTCACTCATTTGTAGCTTTTGGCATTCAGCATCAGAACTATAATAACCTACCATGTGTAAATAAGTGACACATGATTCACACTCTTTCTGTCATATTGCTTAATTACCTAAATACAATGAAAAGGACAAAGTGTTGAAATGTATCATATATTAATTTATCACACAACATTTGCATAATCTTATTTTCTGTGAACCTTTATTTGCAGACACTCAAAAGGACACAGGAAATTTCATTATATTTCACCAAGGAAATGGAATATAAAATGTTTCATCTAAAGAGACTGAAATGATCAAAACCCTTAATTTATTTACAATATATAAATCAAACAGTGGAAAATGGCCACACTGAGAATACAAAACAAAGAGTTATTATGAATTAATCTTGTAAAATTTGTGTATGCTAGACGCTCCAAGCAGAATTGAAAAATTATTTGGTTCTTCTGGGTATGAAATATATTCCTTTATCAAAACTCTTACTTTCACTGTCAAGTTCATCTATTCTGTTGCTGAAGCATTCCGTTGTTTGTATTAGAACATATCTCTTTAAGATTCCAATGCAGACCAAAGATAAGAAATCTTCAGTAAATCTCTGGCAGGAGTAACAAGGAAGAACCACTTATGAGATAATAATAATAATAAGGTCTCCATAAACCACAAAATTACTTCTCCCTACAAAAAGCAGGAAGCAGTTTGGAGAGAAATTTTCCCAAATCCCCAAATATTGTTTATAAATGTTTGTTTACATTTAAAAAGAGATATGCTATAGAGATAAATAATTTGCACTTGTATGGATCTTGGTCTATTGATACAACAAGGATAATTTCGTTATATATTTATTTCTGCTCTTTATTAAGTTATTATATTTGTACAGTTTATTTAAAATGTAGTGTATAATTAAAAATATTGGCTAATAGATTATCATATATAATAGTCAAGATTGTAGTCCTGTTAGTTAGGTTTTTTAGATATATATTTCAGTTCAATAGGTATTATTCAAACCTTTCAAAAACTAACAAAATATGGCATTTAAAATATTTTAAAACAGGATTTTTTCTGACAATGAGACATATCTGTTCCTGTCACCACCCAATTACTTCAAGAGGATGATTGGCAGCAAAGAGTCCCCTTATGGAGTTTGTTAGCCATTTGTACAAAAATAAATAAATAAATAAAATAAAACCTGCTCTTGCCTGGACTGCTTAATGTTATGCTGTATACACTGGACATACAGGACCCATACTAAAATGACTGCTAAAGTTGCCTAAAGAAGGTGAGACAGTCCTTCAGGGTTCCTGCTTCATAAAATAACTGCCAGACATTATTCAGGAAACAGAAAAAAAAGACTGACAAACTCCCATTTTCATCTTTAAAATTTTTCCTTCATGGAAAAGTCTGTCGGATACTAAGGACCTATAGGTTAAAGATGGGTGCCTCAATGTTACAAACAACAACAACAACAAAAACTGTAGGCAACAAGATGTCTCTGTTAATTCTAGAGTTTTAAAAGTTGCTTACATAGTATGATTGAGCATCGTTTTGGTATATGCCTAAGAGTGGTATTGCTGGATCTTGAGGTAGGTTGGTTCCCAATTTTCTGAGAAACCACCATACTGCTTTCCAAAGTCTTTGTACAAGTTTGCATTCCCACCAGCAGTGGATGCCTGTTTCTCTTACTCCACATCCTCTCCAGTATAAGCTATCCTTAGTATTTTTGATCTTAACCATATACTCAGATGTAAGATGGTATCTCAGAGTTGTTTTGATTTGCATTTCCCTGATAACTAAGAAAGTTCAACATTTCCTTAAACATCTTTTGGCCATTTGAAATTCTTCTGTTGAGAATTCTCTGTTTAGTTCAGTACCCCTTTTTTAAAATTGTATTATTTAGAATTTTATTGTCTAATTTCTTGAATTCTTTATATATTTCAGAAATAAGTCCTTTGTGGGGGTTGGTGAAGATCTTTTCCATTCAGTAGGATGCCTTTTTGTCTTATTGACTGTGTCCTTTGCTTTATAGAAGCTTCTCAGTTTTAGGATGTCCCATTTATTTATTATTGCTTTCAATCTGTGCTACTAGGGTTATATTTAGAATGTGGTCTTCTGTGCACATTCATTGAAGACTTTTTCTTTTATCAGGTTCAGTGTGATTGGATTTATATTGAGGTCTTTAATCCATTTGGACTTGAGTTTTGTGCATGATGATAGATCTGGATCCCTCTACATGATAGATCTTCATCCCTCTACATGTTGACATCCAGTTATGACAGCACCATTTGTTCAAGATGCCTTCTTTTTTTCATTGTATAATTTTAGCTTCTTTGTCAAAAATCAGGTGTTCATAGATGTGTGGATTAATATCTGGTTCTTCAATTTGATTCCACTGGTAAACATCTCTGTTTTATACCAATACCAAGCTGTTTTCATTACTGTATATCTGTAACAGAGCTTGATGTTTCAGATGGTGATGCCTCCGGAAGTTCCTTTTATTATACAGGATTGTTTTGGCTATCCTGGGTTTTTTGTTTTTCTATATGAAGTTGATTATTGTTCTTTCAATTGGTCTGTGAAGAATTTTGTTGGGATTTTGATGGGGATTGCATTGGCAGCAACAGATGGAAACAGAGGCAGAGACCCTTGGAGCACTGGACTGAGCTGCCAAGGTCTAGTTGAAGAGTGAAAGTAATGAGAATATGACCAAAGAGATCAAGACCATGAAGGGTGTACATTCACTGAAACAGTTTACCTGAGCTAATGGGAGCTCACCAACTTCAGCAGGACTGGGAAGAAACAAGCATAGAATCATTTTAATCCCTCTGAATGTGGTTGATAGTTGTATGGGTGGGGCAGATTGAGGAGCCACTGGCAATGGCATTGGGATTTATCTCTACTGCATGTACTGGCTTTTGGGGATCCTATTCTCTTTGGATGTATACCTTGCTCAGCCTAGATGTAGTAGGGAAGGCCTTGGACCTTTCACAAAGCAAAGTGCCTTACCCTCTCTTAGTATTAGATGGGCATGGGGTGGGAGGGTGTGTGAAAGGTATGGGAGAAGGGTAGGGAGTGAGAATTTGGATTGTTTTTTTTTTAAAAAAAGTCTAATAAATTAAAAAATTTTCTTTAAAAAAAGTTGCTTACAATGAACTTCCTATTAACTTAGGTTATATCCTTCTGGACTCTTAAATGCACTTAAAAATTAGATAGGTATAATTATAGTTTTCCTTAGTTATAATAAAAGATAAAATAGATATAAATTTTATAACTATAATACTTGCATGATACCTGTTTTGCCAAATGTGATTTTAATATGTTAAAGTTAAAACCTTCCTTTTTCTTTATACAGAAAAGGGAAGGTTATGCGGGAATCTCCTCTATCTGCTGTGAATACCATTAGTTAATGAATAAAGCTGCTTTTGCCTATGGAAAGGGAGAATAGAGTAAGGTGGAAATTCCAAGCAGATAGAGGAGGAAAGAAGGCAGGGTTGATGAGATGTCATGTAGCTACCAGATGAGAAATATGCCAATTACCCATTGAGGTAAAATATAAAATAATAAAAGTTAGTTAATGAAATGAAATGTATGAGCTACATGAAATGTGTGAGCTACTAGGCCAAGCAGTGTTCTAATAATACAGTTTCTGTGTGATTATTTCAGGTCTGAGCAGCTGTGAAATGAACCAGAGAGCCTCTGCCTACACAGAGAGACTCACATGTACAAAAACAAAACTCATGTAAATACAATAGCAGAAACCATAATATACCATCATAAGTCCAATAAGAAGACTCCACCTATTTCTATATATAAGGACAAATAATTATAGATTGTTGTTTGAGATTATGTTGGTTTAGTAAAATAATGGTAGTAGATTTGCATCTAAGACCTATACCTGAACTAAACACTGAGTAGTTACCTAGGTTTTTAGTTCACACCTGGTCTCCCTGAAGTTGAACATGTCTTAAGTCTAAACTGGGAGGTGTTGGTGACTGTCAAGGTATGCTCACCACTACTGTACTCACATGGTTATCAGGATATTATATTCTTTCATAGTGTCCCATAGGTTTGGGTATGTTGTGTCTTCATTTTCGTTGAATTCAAGGAGGACTTTAATTTCTTTCTTTATTTCTTCTTTGACCCAGGGTTGGCTTAGTAGTTGAGTGTTAAGTTTCCATGAGTTTGTAGGCTTTCTGGGGGTAGTATTGTTGTTAAATTCTAAGCTTACACCATGGCGATCTGATAAGACACATGTGGTTACTCCAATCTATTTTTTAATCTGTGGATGTTTGCTTTGTTACCGAGTATGTGATCAATTTTTGAGAAGGTTCCATGAGATGCTGAGAAGAAGGTGTATTCTTTCCTGTTTGGGTGGAATGTTCTATCGATGTCTGTTAAGTCCATTTGATCCATTACATCTGTTAGTTCTCTTATTTTTCTGTTAAGTTTCTGTCTGGTTGATCTGTCCATTTGCGAGAGAGGAGTGTTGAAATCTCCTACTATTAGTGTATGGGGTTTGATGTGAGATTTGAGTTTTAGTAATGTTTCTTTTACATCTATGGATGCTTTTATATTAGGGGCATAGATATTCAGGATTGAGACTTCATCTTGATGAATTTTCCCTGTTATGAGTATAAAGTGTCCTTCTCCATCTCTTCTGATGGATTTTAGTTTGAAATCAATTTTGTTAGATATTAAAATAGCCACACCTGCTTGGTTTTCAGGTTCGTTTGATTGGAAAATCTTTCGCAACCCTTTACTCTGAGGTAGTGTCTGTCTTTGAGGTTGGGGTGTGTTTCCTGTAGTCAGCAGAATGCTGGATCCTGTTTTCATATCCATTCTTTTAACCTGTGCCATTATATAGGTGAATTGAGTCCATTGATATTAAGTGATATTAATGACCAGTGGTTGTTAACTCTGGTTATTTTTTGGTGGTAGTGTTTGTGTGTTTGCTTCTTTGAGTAGTGTTGGTGGAGGATCATCAGATTCCTGTGATATTGTGGGTGTTGTTAGCTTCCTTGGGTTGATGTTTTCCTTCTGGTACTTTCTGTAAGGCTTGGTTTGTGGATACATATTGTTTAAATATGTTTTTGTTATGGAATATCTTGTTTTCTCCATCAATGGTGAAAGAAAGCTTCTCTGGGTATAGTAGTCTGGGCTAGCATCCATGGTCTCTTAGTGTCTGCAGCACATCTATTTAAGACCTTCTGGCTTTCATGGTTTCTATTGAGAAGTCAGGTGTAATTCTGAGAGGTTTTACCTTTATATGTTACTTGACCATTTTCCTTTGCAGCTCTTAATATTCTTTCTTTAAGTTGTAGTCTTTACTCATGCATCTTATTACCTTTTGTTTCCTGTAGATCTGCTCTAACAGATTTGCTGTGTATCTTCACTATACACTCACTCCTCCATGGGGCTCATATTAATGAATCAAATATTTTATTTATCTTTGTCATTATTCACTTTGATGATGGGCCCCATTTTGAAGTTGCTTCTCAAATCCTATTGTCTCCTAATACCTTCAAGGAACAAGTATAGAAATATTTTGCCATAGCTTTACTTACATAATAATGTAGAGCAAAGGACATGGTCATTAAGACAAAAAGGCATCCTACTGAATGGGAGAAGATCTTCACTAACCCCACATCAGACAAAGGTCTGATCTCCAAAATATACAAAGAACTTAAGAAACTAGACATTAAAATTCTAAATTACCCAATTAAAAAATGGGGTAAGGATCTGAACCGAGAATTCTCAACAGAAGAAATTCGAATGGCCAAAAGATACCTAAGGTCATGCTCAACTTCCTTAGCGATCAGGGAAATGCAAATCAAAACAACTTTGAGAT
>PVIU01013304.1:39996-56641 GCA_004026605.1 Ondatra zibethicus | reverse complement strand
ACAAGCCCAGAGAAACCAAATAGCAAGGCAAACCCAAAGAAAACCATATATAGATCTTCTTGGAAATTGGAAGCAAACAAGATTGCCAGGCAAAAGGTGGGAATACGGGGGTGGGGATAGAGGTGAGGGTAGGGGGGCGGGGGAGGGGAGAGGGGGAAGGAGAAGGAAGAAGGGAAGGACTGGGGAGAGATTGGGGGAGTGGGAGGGTGGGGATGGAGGAAAGGTGGATGTTGGAGAAGGGAATAAGATATCTACATTATTGGAGTCATTTTAGGACTGGCAAGATACTTGGCTCTAGAGGAGATCCCGGGTGTCCACAGGGATGTCCCCAGCTAGGTCCTTGGGCAGCAGAGGAGAGGGTGCCAGAACTATCATTGTCCCATAGTCACACTGATGAATATCTTGATCACATCCATAGAAATTTCGTCTGATGCATGGAGATAGAGACAGAGACCCACATTCACACCAGAGCAATGGATTGAACTCCCAAGGTCCAGTCGAAGAGCAGAAGGCAGAAGAAGATGAGCAAAGAAGTTAGCACCGCGAGGGGCTGGACCACCCACTGAGACAGTGTGCCTGATCTAATGGGAGCTCACCAAATCCAGCTGGACCAGGACTGAATGAGCATATGATCAAGCTGGATTCTCTAAATGTGGCTGCCAATGAGGGCAGAATGAGAAGCCATCAACAATGACACTAAGACCTATCACCTCTGCATGTATTATCTTTTTGGGAACCTAGTTGATTCGAATGCACACCTTCCTAGGATGGGATGGAGGGGGGAGGGCCTTGGACTTCCCACAGGGCTGGGCACCATGCCCTCTTTTAAGGAAGCAGCGGGGGGGAGAGCGGGAGGGGACTGGGAGAAGGGTAGGAAATGTAAATTCTTTTTTTTGAAGGGAAAAAATAAAAGAATATGGGAAAAAATAAATAAATATACAGTGTCTATTTCAAAGGCATTTTAAGGGGACTGAAAACTATCTTATGGCAAATTGAATATTGAATATTTTTTTCATTTTTGTCACTAAATTTACTTATTTTTATTCATGTTTGTGCATGGGTATGCTTATGCTACCTTTCCTAAACACCAGAAATTCTCTCCATCACTATGTTAGCTGCCAATTCTCTATTTAGTGCTACTTCTAACTGTATGTGTCTCTGTTCCCATCATGTGTCTGCATCTCTAGGTGTAACTATATCTATATGCTCTACCTATAATCTATCACATTAATATCTTTATAACATCTCACCCATATCATCTGTGGCATCAGAATTACCATTTGCAGTGGTCTGTCTGGTCTCTTATCCATATCATCTACCCTCTCTCTCTAGACATAATTTATCGCTGTGTATGCTATCTCTGTTTGTGTCGTTAAATCACCTGTTTCTGTAGGATCTGTGCCTTCGATGACAGAGTCATCTGTGTCAGTATTTTTATCCATCCTTGCTGGCATTAATTAATAAACAAAACATCATAAAAAAAAAACAGCCTCTGGACAAGGAACTGCCAATACCTCCACTACTGACAAAATACATAGTATCCGGAAATGGATAAGCAGAACTGTCAAATCTTACCAAGACAGGGTAAGATGGTTTTGAAAATTCCTTGCCTTTAAAAATAATCTGTCAGGTATTCTAGGCCTTAGCCAAAGTTGGTTGCTTCTACACTGCAAACGTGACTTTGGGTGATTTCCCAGGTAGCCAGCTGTCTCTGTGATTTGTTGCAGATTTTGGAAGTTGTTTGATTGCATTTCCTAATTACTCAGGTAACATTATTTTCCTTTTCAGATCTTTGATGGGGTTGAAGACTAGATAAATTTAGTTACTTTCCTCTCATAAGTTGGCCAAGTTATTTATTATACAAGACTTAAGCTAGTTAGAATAGGATATTTGTTTTTATTGTATATAATTTTGTAGTAGGATTAGAACTCTTTTACTTAAACAAAAGGGGGAGGTGCTATGGGAGCTCCTTCTGCTCCTTCAGCCAATAGCCTTTAAGATACCAGCCCACTAGGGCATGGCCTCTTTCATTTTAAAAAACGGCGACAGCCCTCTGCTCCTCTCTTGCTTCTGGCTCTCGTTCAGACTGTTAGACTCTCTGTTTCCTCTTTGCGATGAGAGGACTGTGGTTTGGGACATTGATCTGTAAGTTTTTTCCCCTCCAATAAATAACCCCTTTTAATAATAATTTCCAAACTGGTGTGGGATTGTTTTGTGGCATTAAGTAATGACTGCATCAAATTGCCAACATCAGTGCTTTAGGGGCCCCTCATTCCTAAACTCGCCTTGCAGCTGGCCGAGTGTACACTAAGTTCTGATAAAACTCAAGAAGCCAATGTCCACACCAAGATCAAGCCAAGTCACAAAGGCTAAAGACCCACTTGTCTCAAAAAACCTGGATAGTCTTTGTAAGCTTAGCTTCTCAAGGATGGTGGCATTTTTGTAGTAGGTTTTTCACTGCTCAAACATTTATTGTCAAAAGTGAAGGAAAAATTAGAGTACACAATTTTCAAATGCTTTGAAACCATCGTGCCTGCCTTCAGCCAGAGAAGGAAGATTGTCTTGGTGTCAACCTTCTACGTGAAACACTTTTATGAGGTAACTCTTATTCATGATTTGTCATGTTCTTGAAAAATTTTCAGGTTTTCACATTAGTACTTAAAATGTAGTTGTGGATATATTTCAAAATTGAAAGTTTTGAGAATATTTTATCATTTTAAAATTAAAAATTCTGTGCATATGGGTATTTATTTAATTGTGTATCTGTGCACCATTTGTGTGCCTGTTGCCTTGGAGGTTAGAAGTGGGCACCAGACACCCCTGAAACTGGAGCTATAGACAGTTGTGAGATGCCATGTGGATACTGGGATTTGAACCCGGGTCCTCTGGAAGAGCAGCAGCCAGTGTTCTTAACAGTTGAGCCATCTCTTTAGTCCTGACAATAAAGTTTCATGAGTTATTTTAAAGTGCTTCTTCAGTAACACAGTGTTGCATTTGGTCCTTGATATTTATGATCTAGTCACATCTTCTGAGCCTCAAGTGAATTCCTGTTCAATTCTATTGGTGCAGATAGGGGGATTCTGTGTAAAGGTGACAAATGGCAATGACTGATAAGATAAAATGGGAGGCATTGTCCTCTGTCTCATGACAGCTGTTAAAATGTCTCAGCATTTGCATGGAACGTGGAACTAATATAGCCATATCCTCCTTAAAACCTTAGTTTTGCCTTTAAACCATCTGCTTATGAATGTATCTAATTATATAAATTATATCATCAGCTATAATATAATCAGACACTAATGTTGAGTTCAAACCCAAGTCACATTTACTACTTGGCTCAAACAGTACTCACACGACATGATAGTACTTCTGGGACTTCATTAATGCATTTTAGTGTTGTTTCTAGAAAAGTTCACAGTGCAATCAATAGAAAGACCAATGTAACCCCTAAATGTGCTTTTGAGTGTTGAAATGAACACAACGAGTGAGGCAGAAAATTGCATTTTCATAACCCTGGGAAAGAGGATTCTGCAGGAAGCACAGGCTAAGCTCACCCATAAGCTCCACAGAAGCCTCAGTGTGACCTCGAGATGCACACAAATCCAACAAGTATCGATTTCAGAATTCCCAAATGGAAGTCCTCTCTTCTTCAATTAAATATATGCAAAGGCCGCATTCTAAAAGCCACTTGTAAATACCAATTATTAACTAAAAATGCCAGAAGTGTCCTTGATGAGCCATCTGATGCACCTCCTAAGGCTAGCTTTCATGAAAAGAGTCCATCAGTGCCACAGTGCGTTCCTCCCAAACTGTAATTTAAATAGCCTTGTTCCCTGAATACTCAGATTCCATAAGTCTCAGATACCAGTAGTGGAATGTTGGCCATGTCTTTTTCCTAAGATTACCTGACTCCAACAATTTCCCCTGCAAATCTTTCCAGTGACTAGAGAGCATACCTCACCTTTTTCCTGACTCATTTTTTTTACCATTTGATTCTAATTGTTCCTTCAAGAACAAAGACAAGGAGACAGAACTTGTGGTGTCTTAAAAATATGGAGAACTGGAAAGGAAACACAGGCAAGGGACCCAAACCTGCAGGACACAGTAGCCACCAGTGTGGCATCTGGGAGAGACAGGAAGAGGCTGCCATCAGTCTGAGTCTAGCATTTAGGATTAGGGGTGTTTTGGCCATAGGCAAGGTCATGAAGGATCCTGGAGAAAGATTCTGATGTCAGAGCATTCTGGTTCAGTCCGGGGCTTCTGAGAATAGAAGGAAGGATGCAGGGAAAGAGAGAAGAGAATGAACCAAGGATGGGGTTGGAAGGAGTAGCTGGATGTGTCTGAGTCTGAGGCCAAAGCAAGACTATTTCCAGCTTGGAAAAAGTCTACTTCTGGGCACCCTGGTGCTGAAGATTGTGGTCATTGGAATGAGTAACTCTAATTACCAGGAGAAGGCAGATAGTGCCCTGACACAGTTCCACCCAACACTAACATGAGGTTGACATTCCAGGTTTGATTCTTCAGAAGTTAGGTTGAGTTTGTATGAGTTAATGATGAAGCAACAAAGATATATTCAATATCAGAATCAGAACAACATAATATTATATGTTTTACCTAAAATAAATCTCCACATTGGCCATATATATGTACTTGAAGACTGGTCATGTCAATGTCCCAATAAACTCACCACCATCGTCTGCTCAGTCAGCCACTCACCTGATCCACTGCAAGTGAGCAACCCAAGGGACTGTGGCAGTCTGTCCTCACTGCCATTGAGAGTGCCACGCTCATGTGGCCTCTGAGCTCCAGCGCTTATTTCTCACAGCTCCAGGGTCGGTGGCTTTGTTTGTAGATGGTATCATTTCTCTTCCTTCTCATCTGGTGGGAGGGGCACACAAGCCCAGCCATCTAACGGACACTTACCCCATGCAAAGGCTTCACCCTCACTGTCTGACACCTCCCTTTAGAAGAAAATCTCTTGGGATTAAGGACACGGCTCAGTCTTGGTAAAGTGCTTGCTGAGCAAACAAGAGGACCTGAGTTCAGACAGCACCCACGGAAAAAGCCAGCACTGTGCTGTGGCCCATACCCATAATTCCAAAATTGGGAAGGCACAAGTCAGAGTATTCCTCCGCTTAATGGCCAGGATAGCGAGCCTAGTCTCCAGATAAAGTAAGAGATTTTGTCTCAAAGAATAAGGTGGGTAGTGACTGAGGCAGAAACAAATGTCAACCTCTACCCTTAACACAGAGAGACAGGTGTACACTGCATAAACACATATATAAACACAAGCACACATACAACTGCAATCATGCACACTCACACAGACATACATACATACACCCAGACAAAGAAGTAAAGTACTTTCTTATAAATGTTTCCTAGGTAGATTTTAAGGCTTCAATACAGGAAGTGAAGACAGAGACATTGTTAGGAATTCAAGTTTTGAAACTGAAGCTCTGTTCCTGTACATGGATAAACGGGAGATAAACTGTGGAAGCAGGTGACATCCATGGTGTTCTGGGAGTGCAGCGGCGTTGAAGTGGCATGGGCGGCTGGGGGCATGCAGGTAACAACAGCACAAAGATAAAATCTCCAGCTGAGACCCTAACCCAGCTCCATTCCCCATTCCACCAACTCCTCTGGTAGGAGCATGCACCAGCCTCTGTTGCAATCATCTACATAGCTGTCTCCTTTGATTGCTGATTAACTTCTTGAGAACACAAGTGAAGCTTAACTATCTTCTCATAATCCCCATACTGCAAACAGCTCCTAAACCATGCTTGGGCTATGACAGTCCAAAGCCAAGGGCACAAGCTGACCTTGGATCCCTTTTGTTAATCCTGTGTGCATTTTTCTTCAAAACTACCCTTCTCAACTTTGCTATTCCTTGATAGACACAAGACACAGTGTTTGACATAAAACCTCAGGCAAAGGTTGCCTTACCTACACACAATTCACAATGTCTTCTTATCAGAGCTCTCAACTCACATGATGCCTGGAGTCATTTGACTTTAGTCTTTGTTATAACTCTAGACTATAAGGCATCAGACACAGATAGAATTTACCATGTGATGGAAACAGGCTCACATGGTCTCTTCCCACCCATCACTGCTGCTTAATCAACCTACTCACTGCCCTGTATCAGGGAGAAAGCTAAGGTGTCAGAGGCACCCCACACCACCTCTCATTATCCTCGTAAAAGGTGATGTGAACAGCAGCATGAAGCAATGTGGAGTTGCCATCAGCCAGTTCTGGAGATCATAGGATGGGGCTTCTTCAGGGCCACTTGCCTCTCAGGAAACTAGGAGTCAACCCTCCCTCTTGCATCCTGCAGTTTTGACTGAGCATAGTTTGCTCAGGACCACTTTCCATCTTCAGGCACCCGGTGATGGTGAACTGTGGTTCTTTCTCAAAGCTTTCCATTGGTAAGGTGCTGGGAACCATGGAGCAGGCCTGGCCTGGCTGCTTTGAGAGGCATACCTCATCAGCTTTTCAGGTTAGAGTCCATGGCTCCTGGGGCACCATGTCCCTTCCAGTTCCTGAGAGACCAATCAATGTACCCCCACAGACAGCAAAGCATTCAGGTCACTTTGTGCATCTCTGTTTGTTCTTTTAGTAGTCAAGGAAGCAAGGACATTTGGTCTTAGACAGTAATCTTGTGTACCCTGTACGGCTTGCAGACTTCACTGTATCCTGGCAACTACAACTGTATTGATCCTGACAATGGCAATTATATTCTCTTTCTGATAAAGGTATAAAAAGCCTGATTGCTCTCAATAAAATTCTCATAGCCCCAGTTGTCCTGTGATCCCTCCAACCTGGCCTGATTTCATTCCTCATGGCCAGGTCAGGTGTTGGCCTGCTAAGTAAGTGCAGGCACTTGCAATAAGGGCCTCTTCCCACCCTAGAGGAGCCTATGAGGATGTCGGTTCCATTTGCAGCCACCGTTGCAGCAGGCTTCTTTGGGACCCTGGCCAGCTCCCAGATCATGGAACTGAGACTTAGTAGTAGTTACGAATGCTCAGCTTTAGCTTAGGCTTATTTCTTTTTTTTTTTTTTTTAGTTTTTTTTTATTTATTTATTTATTTTTTTTCCATACATTGTTTTGTTTTATTTTTTCCATTCAAGAACATAATTAAAGATAAAAAAAATTTTTTTTCCTTTCTTCCCCTTCTCCCGGTCCCCTCCCACTACCCCCCACCCCTCCTCCCTCCCCCTTCTTCCTTGAAAGAGGGCATGGTGTTGCTAGCTCTTATGCCTTAATTCAAGTGCTTCTCTTAATCTGTTTTGCCTCAGGGTCTTTAACCTTTCTTTCATTATACACGTCCTACTCCATGCCTTTCTGGCTGGTGGCTGCCTGGCTGGCTGCTCCCGGGTGTCCATCTCTCTCCCTCATTCACTTCTCTCTTTTCTCTCAAGCCTAGATTCCTCCTCCTGTTTATTCTCTCTGCACACCAGCCCTGCCTATTCTACTGCCTAGCTATTGGCCATTTAGCTTTTTATTAGACTAATTGGGTGCTTTAGGCAGTCAAAGCAGTGCATCTTTACATCGTTAAACAAATGCAGCATAAACTAATGTAACACATCTTTACGTCATTGAACAATTGCAGTATAAACAAATGCAACACGCCTTTACATTGTTGAACAAATGTAACACACCTTTACATAGTTAAAGTAATATTCTACAACACTCCATTTCCTTTTTCAACACAACAGAACAGATTCAAGGGGCAAGGAACTTGGTGTGGATATGGCAGGGAGCTGGTTCTGCCCACCACACTCCTTTTAATGCCTGGTTGAGGGTGCATCATCACAAAAGCCATCCTGACATCCCTCATCAATAGCTTCACACCAGCTGTATCATCAAGCTGTGAACAAAGAGACAGATAGTTCTAGCTTGTGCCTAGAAGATGGCCAGTTTTCAGTGATAGAATTTGGTTTTCTTCCATGTTCTTGAGATAGAGTCTCATGTATCTGAGCGTGTTCCACAGCAACCAGCTTAAGCAATTCAGGAAACCAAATACCAACTTTGACAATAAGCAGTCTTACCAACTGAGACAATCCCCAGTCAGTGTTCTCTCTCAAATTCATAACATCTTTCCTCAAGGGGAAGAGCCCTGCCTGCCAAAGTGTGACTACATTAGTCCTGGATGGCTCACAGCCTGGACACTGAGGTGAGGCCAGCACCATGCAAATGCTGGGGCTTGGTGTTTCAGCCAAGACCTCAGGCAACACTAGCAGGTGTTCTGAACTTGCTGGCTCCTTCAGATGCCCTTGGTGTTGTCCTGGGTTCCCACTCAGTTAGCTTCTCAGTCTCCACTTTCCTCCACAGTTCCGTTACATTTCTCCCCAGAGCTTCGATCAGAACGAATGTGTCAGCATTCCTAACAGATGGTTGCTTTCAACCATGAGCAAGGATCCTTAATATATCACAGAGACTCCAAGCGATGCTGAACACATGTGTGAAATGCAGGCTGGATGCACCCAGAAGCACAGGCAGGACAAAAGCCGCTGCTACCCATGAGTCCATGGGGCAGAAGCAGGTGATGACTATAAGAACCACCTGCCCCACTGTGCTGAATGGAACCCAGGAAATGGAGGGGTGTGTGTGTGTGTGTGTGTGTGTGTGTGTGTGTGTGTGTGTGTGTGTGTGTGTGTGCCAAGAATCTACTCCACATCAGGGCTTGGGTTAAATGTTAAACCAGCTGTCATAGTAAAAGACACAGCTAAATGAGACCCTCTCCTTCCGGTTCTTCCAACGGGTTTGTCTGGATGGCACACACTTGAACCTTCTCTAGGTTGTACTCAAACTGCAAGGCAGAGGTGACTGCCTTTTAAAGTTTAGGAAGATAATGTTCTCTGGACAAACAAGGAATTGTTAGTGCCTTTTACTGTCAAGCATAAAGCCATGAGGTCAAGGTAGTCATTTGAAACTTGGCACGAATTCGGCAATATTCTCAAATGGGTGCACAAACTGATGATTGTGAAAATGTAGGAGGGGATCTTTACTTTGGTGAGTCACACTGACGTGTCCTCATTACAGAAATGTTCACACTCAGCACAGCAGCAGGGATACTCTTTCCTTGCTGGGCAATAGATGTCCACTACTGTCAAGAGGAGGAAGGGTGTTTGAGCCTATACCTTGAGGCTCCTTGAGGGGAGATGTCTTACGAGAATTTAACATGATGTGATTACCCAGAAATACAATCACCAAAGGCTTACTGAAGGATGCACTCTGCTTGACTCATTTACCAAATGTCATTCACTATCTCAGAAAATTATGCCAACAGCCACACCCCTCCTGATGCAGTCAAAGCCAGTTTAGCAAGCCCACAGCCCGCATCAGTCTGCACTTACAACTTTAATAAGCTTGTATTATTAACAGGCACAAACGTCCTTGTTCATCAGTTTCAAATTGTCAATACAAAAACAAGGGGACTGTAACTAAAGTTGCCTTCGCTTGTAAACCTAAGTGGTGGCAAGTGTAATTTATTGTAATATAGTTCACTGCTTATTTGTATATAATTGTCCTCATTCCTTTATGCAGTAAAAAGAATTGGCTTTTCATTATAAATTACTTTCTTTTAGTTTTTCTCTTATTTAAAATGAAACTTTTTAAAATTACTTAAACCAAAGTATGGTTATATTATTCATGCATTTTTGTAGACTATAGTAGTATAGTCTACATTGGCAACAGACAAAAATAAAACAAAAGGCAGGAAATTGAGAGATGCATGGGTAGATTTCTCTTTGGTATTTTCCCATGTTTCCACTTTGTGTTTACTGATCTTTGCTTCAGTTCCACTTATAAACTGTGACACTGAATTCTCCAAGGCAACATTTTATCAATTCAATCTCTTGTGTGTTTTATTTCAAGTAATAACTTGGTTATTCTTAGTCTTACATCCTTTCATATAATTTTGAAATATGAGCTGAGAAATAAAGAAAGGACATGGCAGGTGGCTGGTGCTTTCTTAAATGAGACATTGCAAATGATAATGGTTCAGGCATCTCTTAAATATTTATACACATTAATAGCATAATAAAATTAAAGTGTATTCTGTTTTGGAAATAATATGCTGAATTTGAGTCTCTTGCTGCCTGTCTTTACTAAGTCTTTCTTGAGTTTTTCAGAATTTTTAAAATGTCTCCATTGACCAAATATTTTATACAATGCAGTTTGTTTTTTAACTATTGAAATAGTTATTAATCTTTAGTAGAGAATATTAAGCAATATGCACATAAAATACAAACAAATCTCAGATTCTGGCTTCTCAGTTGTGGTTTATCTAAGTCTCTGGTACATCTTTCATGTCTAACTTGTTTAAATGCATCCTGTGGTTGTACTAATTGTGCCACTAGACAACACATGATGCTTAACTAGTCACACACTTTGTCTTAAATTATTCAAAACTATTCATTAATGTTAACTCTATGTTGTAATAGTTCTGGAAATGTTTACCACTTTCTCAAAATCCCTAACAATATTAGACAAAAATCCAAGTGTCAGGTACACCATACCTCCTTGGCCAGGATGACCCCAGAGGTTCCCAAAACAGCACAGGTTATTGCCATTGCCCCTGGTTCTCTGGGAATCCATCAAAACTCAGCAGTAAGGACCTGAGAGCTGAAGACACCACAGATTTTGGAGAAAGGGTACAGAGAACTGAACTGGAATCTTTGTTGCTGATGGCTTGTGTTCATAGTGGAGAAAGGTGCTGTGCAGGCCTCTGAGGAAGGCAGATCATGAACTTATAAAATATATATACATATATAAAATAATTCCTTCCTCTCATCTTGTCTTTATTACAACACATTTCTTTCAAGAAAACTCTTCACTGGGGTATAGACATATCCTTAAAAGGTGTGGTTAAATCTATGTCTATGGTCCATAGTGTTGATATGCCATGTTTAGTCACATGCTATCTAAAGTATCTCTCCTTTCCCACTGTCTTTTATCTATTACCTCACGAGTTGCTTAAAATGCATGAATTTACTAACAGTTAGAGAGCCACTATTTACCCACTCTTTGATTTCCAGGTTGATTTTCCTACATCCAGACAAGGACTGGTGATATTCACTCTTGGATAAAGGGTGGGTTTGATGTCCGACATATGGTTAGTTCACTGTGATATTTCTTATATGCCAATTTGGCCAAACTTCTTGCATATATTTTCCTCATCTTGTTTTTAAAAATCTTCATTCTATTGAATACTAAGTGTGTGTCAGAGAATCACGTTCTGACTGTTCTTTCTGCTTTTCCTCTTATCAATATTTACATCACATTTTCAATCTGTAGACCGGGGAGCGTCCATCCCTGCTAGTGCTGTGCCGTCCTGCAAGATGACACGCGCCATCCATCAGGCCCTCTGGACTTCCTTCCCTTTGCAGACATAGTCAAGCTCCATCAGCCTTCCGTGACACACTGCTTCATCTATTCCTCTTACTTCCAAGTTCTACATGATGGTATCTCTTAGAATATTTGTTTGGGAGCATTGAATCCCATCTGGCAATCTGCATTTTAATTTTTTGATTCATTTACACTTCTATTCAAGTTACTGATAGTTCACTGGTCTCTGCTCACTTTCTGTCCTCCACTCCCTCTAATGTCTTCTTCGCTTCCTATTGGGTAATAAAGTGTTTACCTCCATTGTATCATATTCTACTCTCTAAATTATTTCACCTGTGAGCTCTTGCATCCTCACATTAGCAAAGTCTAAAATAGAGGGCACTTTTCCCAGCCGTGGGAATGCAGTTTCAGAAAATGTCAGTGTTTCATGCTGTGCTTCATTCTTTAACTCCATGTATGCTGAGCAGGACAGGAGACGATTATTGTTTCTTCCGGTCAGAAAGTTAAGGAGCACACACTTCAGGTCTTTGTGTCCTGTGGTCTCTGTCACTACTCAGTTCTGTCCCTGCACTGTGAGAGCTGCCATGGACACTGCCCAGACCAGGGAGCCTTGAGCTGCCAAAGCCAGTGTGTGGTCAGCTTTGGAAGGGAAAGTTCTTCACAAACTGCTCTGAAGCCTGGAATTCAAATAAGGTTGGTGGGCAGGGGAGACAGAATCAGCTTCTTAGAAACGCATCTCTCCCTGCTTGCATGCACACAGGAGTCAAAAGGACTATTTGGAAAATGGTAAGTACTATCGTGGTTTTGAACATGAAAGACAATAGAGAGCTTTTCTACACTAATTTCCCATGTGTGTTCGTATGTATGTACATATATGTGTGTGTGCGTGCCTTATGTTTGTATATGTATGTATATTAGTATGTGTATATATGCTAGTGTGTACACATGTATGTGTACTTATGTGTGTGTATGCATGTGTACATGTTTGTGTGTGCTTGTGTGTTGGATGTGCTACTGTGTGCTTATGGGTGTATGAATACATATCTGTGTGTGATTGTATGGGTGACTGGTGCAGGACAATTGTCTATATCCTGCCAATTATGTTTTAAATAAACACTGATTGGCCAGTAGCCAGGCAGGAAGTATAGGCGGGACAACCAGACAGGAAGTAGAGGTGGGACAATGAGAACAGGAGTATTCTGGGAAGAAGGAAGCTCTCTGCAGTCCTGTCCAGACACAGAAGAAGCAAGATGTGACTATGCTGCTGAAAAACGTACTGAGCCATGTGGCTAACACAGATAAGAATAATGGGCTGATGTAAGTTATGAGTTAACAAGAAGCCTGAGCTAACGGGCCAATCAGTTTATGATTAATGTAGACCTCTGTGTGATTTTCTTTGGGACTTAATGACTGCAGGAACCAGGCAGGACAGAAACCCTGCCAACAGGTGATGTGTGTGGGTACACATGAGTGTGTACTAATGTGTGTATATGTGTATCTGTGTATGTTTAATGTGTTGGGTGTACTAGTGTGTATGTTTATGTATGTATGTATTTATATATGTGTCCTTGTATGTGTATGGATGATATGTATATATAATTGTACATATGCATGTATAGCAGTGTGTATATATATGCTACATGTGTATGCTTCTGAGTTGTGTGTGTATATGTATGTGCTAGTATATATATGTGCATGTGTATCTATGTGTATTAGTGTTTGTGCTTCTTAGTTGTGAGTGTATATATATGTTCATATATACATGCATGTACATGTGTGTACTTATGTATATATGTGTGTGATGATTTTCACTGTACTATATATTAGTGTATGTATACTTGTATGTATGCTTGTATGTGTTTGTATATTGTGTGTATGTGTGTATTGTTTGCATGTGTATGCATATGTGTGTGCTAGTGTGTGCATGTGTATATTTGTATATTTTTATGTACTTGTATATATATACATATATTGTGTAAGTACGTACATGTGTGTATGTATGTGCATATGCTTCTTTGTATGTGTGTCTGTGTACACTTATGTGTATTTGTCTGAGCTTGTATGTGTGTATACTTGTTTGTATATACATGTTTATGTGTATTTGTATGCATTTGTGTATGCATGCCCATGTATATGTGTGTCTGTGTGTCTTTATGCACATGTGTGAATGTGTGTATACTTGTTTGTATGTTTGTGTGCATTTGTATGTACTTGTGTGTATGTGCCTGTGTATCAACCTTATTCCATGCTCTCTTTGTACATCACTATTTAGGCCCCTGCTGCTAGCTCATTCTATTTGTCTTTTTCCATCTGAAAACTCCACTTGTTTTCACTGATATGAGTTATTAGCCTGAAACTTTCCGGGCTTGGTTCAATTTTCGCTTTGGCATCTAAACAATTTCTGGCTGACTTCAGGCGTGTAAACTCTCTGATGAGATATCCACAGCCATTGCATGCCTGGCCTGTGAGCACACCAAGTCCGTGGCTTTCAGGTCTGTTTTCTCCTGGGCATCCCTCAGCTCCACAACAATACATAGGAAGTAGAGCCCCGATTGACCTGCCAGGAATTTGCTGGGACTTCTGAGCCTGTAAACATAGGTTTTGCCCAAGTAGGTAATTCAGGGGCTTTGGACAGTGTCCCTGCCTCTGCTCCACACACCATTCCATCCTTCGGATGTTGAACCATAAATGTACCTTGCATATTTTGCTGTTGTTCCTCTTTTCTAATTTTCTACTGTTGATCTTGGGCAGCCCCTGTTCTTCTATCTGCCATATGTATACGGCTCGTGGGTTCATTTCTATTTGGTTTTATTTCATTGCTGTGTTGTTGAAGCTTCCTCTGTGTTCATTCTTATCAAGTGTGTTTCCTTTACTCATGGCTTCTATAAGTGCCTGTGTTTATCACCTTGGGCTACCATGACACATCAGTGTAGATGAGACAGCCCATCCCCCATTTCATGACCTCGCACCTTCGTTTCCTTCCTAAAAGTTTCATCACCATGCACAATCACTTGGCAGGCTGGCATCCAAAACCAGATGTTGAGGCACTGCAAACAAACTCACACTGCTTCACATTCTCCCATCTTTCAAGCCAGTAACCCAGATACAATGCAGTTGGCTTCAGCTGATTGATTCTCCTCACTTGGACAGGATCAATATCCTGCTCTTTTAATGTTGTGTTACTCTGGATCAAGCCTGAGCTTTGTGCCTCTTATACCGTGCAGTACCTGAGATGATTCCTAACTTCCCAGCACGTGGGGCTTGGACTTGGTGAAGAATACATGGAATACATGGAAAAATGTTCCCCAGTCCATAAGTGCCCCTGAAATCTCAGTATAACTGTTCTCTGGGTCAGAGTGTCCCATGGATATTTGGATTTGGAGACTTGTACAGACTGAGGGACTGTGCCCTGCAACTGTCCCAACTGTGGTTACTCTCTGGAACCTCACCAGTAGTTACCACCTTCTTCCTCAGAGTGACAGGGCAATGCATTTGCAGCCCCATTGCTGGTAAAGCCACAGGAAACGAAGGGATGGGAGAGTTTAGCCTGATTGTGCCCCAAGTGCTGGCTCCTTCTACGCTCTGCCAGGTTTTGTTTTCTCTTCAGATTAGATTCTGCAATGCTGCAGGTTAGCGGCTTACACTTTGAAATCTCTTTTTGTAATCCTTCAAATTCTAGTTTGCTCTTGACTCGATTTTGAAATTTTAGATATGGCGTCACTGGCCTCTCACCCTCGCCTGGACAGGCCTTTCTACTTTCCCTTATTACTCTTCTCGGGCTGATGTTTATTTCTCTTGTATCATTTAGGATTTTCCTCTCTAAGCTTGTTATTATCTTAACTGTATTATATATAGGTGTCTATTTTCCTGTTTGAGATTTCCAGTTGTCCTAGGGTCTATATCCTAAGGTCTTCTCGGTTTTAGAAAATTCTCAGCCATTATCTCACCAAACATTACTAACCCTGCACCCCTAACTCTATTACTGCCAATGCAAATATTTTGTTCATTTTATGTCTTTCGTTATTTTATTTTAACATATGACATTTTAATGCATGTATATAAAGTGACTTGGGTATATGCTTTATTATTTTTCTTATCCCTTCCTCCTTTCCCTTTCCTTTCACCATTTCCCCTTTAAATGTTTTCCCATGGCATACATATCTTTTTAATCTTTTACACTTCAATTCTCTTCTCTTTATGCTTCAGACAGTATATTTTCTGCAGACCATCAATTCTGTCTTCAACTGTGAAGGATTTGCTGGTAAGCAAATGAGATCTTAATTTCAGTTACAACTTCCACTGCTTTGTAGATTTCATCTACAGATTGGTTGTAAGGTCTGGGTAAATAACGTCGTCATGGCCTCTTTGTGAATATTTAAAGCCTGTGTCTGGTAAGTTCAACATCTCAACTGCTAGTTCATTTTCTTCTGTTTTCTCTGGGTTCTGTCTCAAGTGGTGCTTGTGATTTCATTATTATTGCAAGCTGGTTATTATGCATACAAATAATGCAGAGCTTCAGATTCTGGCCTTTTTATAAAGGGGCTTGACTTATATCTATGATTAGATGCAAGGGAAACACAGGCATGCCATCAGAACTCAATCTGTCTCTCAATAGAGTGTGTTACTTATGGTCCATTCTGGCTCTGGTCTACTTCTGTGAGTTCTGGTCCACCTCTGTGAGTTCCAATCCACTTCTGTGAGTTCCCGTCCACCTCCTTGAGTTGTGGTCCATTTCTGTGAGTTCTGTGAGTTCCTGTCCACCTCTGTGAGCTCCTGTCCACTTCTGTGAGTTCTGGTCCACCTCTGTGAGCTCCTGTTCACCTCTGTGAGTTCCGGTCCACATCTATGAGTTCCGGTCCACCTCTTTGAGTTCTGGTCAATTTCTGTGAGTTTTGGTCCACTTTCGTGAGTTCTGGTTCACCTCTGTAAGTAATGGTCCACCTCCTTGAGTTCTAGCTTATTTCTGTGAGCTCCTGTCCACCTCTGTGAGCTCCTGTCCACCACTGTGAGCTCCTGTCCACCTCTGTGTGTTCCGGTCCACATCTGTGAGCTCCGGTCCACCTCTGTGTGTTCCGGTCCACATCTGTGAGCTCCTGTCCACCTCTGTGTGTTCCGGTCCACCTCTGTGAGCTCCGGTCCACCTCTGTGTGTTCCGGTCCACCTCTGTGTGTTCCGGTCCACCTCTGTGAGCTCCTGTCCACCTCTGTGTGTTCCGGTCCACATCTGTGAGCTTCGGTCCACCTCTGTGTGTTCCGGTCCACCTCTGTGTGTTCCGGTCCACCTCTGTGAGCT
>PVIU01013304.1:0-39896 GCA_004026605.1 Ondatra zibethicus | reverse complement strand
TCCACCTCTGTGAGCTCCTGTCCACCTCTGTGAGCTCCTGTCCACCTCTGTGTGTTCCGGTCCACATCTGTGAGCTTCGGTCCACCTATGGTTCCAAGTCAGACAGCTGCAGTGCTTCCCCCAGATCCCTCCGCACTGACAGTCACTGAACTCAGTTTTACCTCTGCAGATCTATGGGGTGCTGATGACTCTATTCAGGTTGCCATCCCACGCAGCCACTTTCTGCAAAGCGCTGCTGGCACTGAAGCGAAGCCAATGATTCAATGCCAACAACAGCTCAGGAAACCTTCCCACTCCTCTGTGCTTCCCTGTCACCTGGAGTTAGGCGTTCCTCTGAGTTTGTCTTGTTTCTCCGTTTAGGCAGGCTGTAAATTGGCAGCTGTATAGAAAGAAAATGATGCCGCAGTGCTGGCCCACATCAGTGTGTGCTCCGTCTCAGGGGGATATTGGCTTCTCGAGCCCTAGATGTTTTTGTGGTGCTCAGATGCCTTCAAACAGATGTTTTTATTTGCTTCTGTTTTGTGCAGCTTTTCTAAATGACCCCATTGTTTGGATGATCCGCCACAAGCTTTTTGCTCATAGCCAGACGCGGAAAATTGTACTTGAATTCTACATTCATTTTGGCCAAGTACATGCCACCTTGAGATGCATGGCTTTTCAACTTAGAAAGAATTGATACATTTGGAGAGGTTATGAATATATAAAGTTCATTTTGAGCATAAAACAGAAACCAGTAGATTAGTCCACATCACTTTTCCTGATTTTAATAAAGCTGTGCATTTATGGAAGCCACAAGGCATTTTCTGAAGGGCACCTTCAAGTTCTGAGTCTCTAACTTATCACTGCCAGTATGTGTGTAGTCCCCTTCTGGGTACACAAAGGTAACATGCCCAAGACCACAGAATGGATGGATTGCAGACACATGTGCAATTGTCACAGAGGTACTGAGTGGGAAGCCATGATGAGCCCAGCAATAGGAAGACAAATGAATACTCCTACCCTCAAGCCACACAAAAATAGTGGCTCAGAATTAACACACTGTAATTCCACATAATAAATATCCCTATAAATGAGAGAACTTCACAGTATGGGAGAGAGTGTTCACCACAGGGAGCCTTGAGAAATGCCGGGGTTCTTATGGATGAACAGAAGCTTAACGGACATGGGGCATATTTGCCAATTAAGAGGTAAAGAGTCCATGACAAGAAGAGAGGGAAACTTGAGGGGGGGGAGGTGGAGTTGTTCATATTCCCGGCCAATCAAGGCAGCAGAAAGTGAGTACAGCCAGAACATTCATGTGGCATCTGTCTAAAATCCATTTTGTCAAACAGCACTAACAAGTCACATGACATGAAAGACACAGTGTACAATCAAGAGCTATTGACAAATTAGACATTGAGAGGAAGGTAGGGACATCCAGCTCTTAGCTAGGAAGCAAGCAAATAGGTGAAACATGGGATTTTAAAGTAAAATCGCTTAAAATACTATTGGAAAGAGTACAAAGCAGACACGAAGCACAAGACCATGAATGAGCAAAAGAGAAATGAAAGGTAGGGAAGAGATGGGAAGTTAAGTTTTGTGTAAGTAGCAAGCCTCATTGGATAAACGCCATAGATCATGGGCACTGGTCATGGCCATGTATCTATTCAAAGAAACACAAGTGTACCTAAGCTGCTGCATTATTGAGTGGGAGACAAATCAATAAGTAGTTTTTTTATAGAAATTCTGAATTAAAATATATGATCAGCATGCTGAGATAAATAGACTCAGAAAGACAATGACTCAGGGCTTTCTGCTATGTGTAGGCATTGGACTTTCATAGGGAAAAATTAATGTAGGTGAGGGACAACAAAGAACAGGAAAAGGATGCAGGGGTGGGGATAAGACAAGGGAGAGCAAGGCGTGATATGGAACCAGAGTGGAAAGAGGAAACTAACCCCTGTCATCTGGTCTCTACACTTGTGTCATGACATGTGCATGTACACACACATACAAATGAATAAATATAATATAGATATAAGAACATACTTGTCATTCATCAGGAACAAATCAATGGATGACTTAAGGTTAGCGTTGAAACTGAATGTCAGATCTCTACCATGTGGCCCCTGGGATCAGTCAAGACCTCTATACCAGTCAGCCTTGGTGACATTCACACAGAGACTGGTAACACAGTTACTGCAAACCCTGATGTGGTATTTGTTCTAATTCTAATTGAAGGAGAAGAGGAAAGTACGTTTTGTTACGTTTTACCCACTCATCAGAGAGGAAAGACCAAGTAAGAAGAAGTGGTGATGACTCAGCATTGGGGCTTGTGTTTACATTGTCACACTGCAAGGGACATGAACACACTGGTATGCAGAAGCCTTCCCAGGATGCTCAGACAACTTGCGTCATCTGTTGGTTTTCATCACCTATCTTTGTTACTGAAGCTCCTTTTAAGAATTATAATTTCAGTGTTGCATCATATGAATGACCAGTCTCAAATTTAATTGCATAAGTAAGTTAGCAGTGGTGGGTACACTGCCCTCTTTCAGGGTGGTGGGACTTTGGCACCAGGCCCCATAGGACAGAATGTCCATGTGTGTCCAGGGTGGCAGTTTGATGTTCTTCCATTGCTTTTCTTCTTTAGATAGCAGAGAAAATGGCATGACTTTTTTTTTTAATCTCAGAAATGCTTTCTATAATCTGATTTGTGACTGAGACTTGTGTTGTTCATATTGTAAGTCAAGAAAAATCAGAATGGCTGTCAATATTGATTTCCAAATGTCCCACAGTATGGGACCCAAGACACAATGTGGAGAAGTTATCTGTGTCTCGCTGGAATTCACATACTGGAACCTGACTGAAAGTGAGTGGTGAAGACAAGTTGGCAAAGGTGGCATCTACACAGACAGGATCCTGGGTCCTAAGTTAGCAAAGGTGGCGTCTACACAGATGAAAGGATCACGGGCCCTAAGTTAGCGAAGGTGGCATCTACACAGACAGGATCCTGGGCCCTAAGTTAGCAAAGGTGGCATCTATGCAAATAGAATCCTGGGCCCTAAGGAAATCCCTCCAATCCTTCTACCACATGAGTTCACAGGGAGAATTTGTCAGCATAGACCAAGGGTCTCCTTTCCAGACAGCGTGTCCTTCTGACATCTGATCATAGCTTCCAATTCAGAGAGGGGGAAAAATGTGTAATTTGTTAATCCCACAGCTACTTTTATATGGTTGGTTAAAAAGCCTTAACTAGCATAGTGGTCCTTGACAGTTTGACAGAGACAGGGCCTTTATCATTTGTGCTTGATGTCTAATGTCCACAATTTGGTCTGTCAAAAATATTTAAGAATTGAAATATTCTCACATACAAACCAGGGTCACAGGTAAATGTGGACTTTTCTATTCACAGCTTATTGAACATAAAGAAAAGCTCTCTGGTGGGTTTTATATTCATTTCTCTAGCTATCGAAGCCCTCTCTTGCTTTCTAGTCTGTGGAATGTTAGTTTGGGGGAAAACCAAAGCCCACGTATTGCTAACAACTTATGGGAGATGAGAAGCCATTACATTCCAGCTCATTAAAACATAAGTATAAAGATAATAATAAAAGCAAAATTGGCAGCTCTGATCCACACAGAAAGATTTGGGGGACAACCTGAACTGTCAGAGTTTAGAAAATGGTCTGATACAGGTCAAAAACACAAGTCTCTTAAGTAGCAGTTAACACCAACTGGAAAGTTATGGTGGTAAATACTATTTAACATAGCAAATAAAAATTAATGTAAACCATGTACAGCAGAAGACATCTGGAAATAAAATAAGAAGTGCCACCAAGGCAGTAAGGGAATGGTCTTCAGGAATGGAGAGTCAAGATGTAACAGAGGGAGTTTGGGAACTGCCCACTGAGACTGAAGGTGGGAGGGGAGAGACTGGGAGACACTTGTGAGCAGGTAGCAGTCACGGGTACCATTTCAGCAGGGATTTTCTCAGGACTGACCCAAGAGATACACAAAACCACATGTGCACAACAAGAGCTACATGATTGGAAAATAGCTTCATGGGAATGTAGTAAGGAGGCTGCTTGTCATTTCCTGGCCACCCAGCAGCTCAGACCTGAAATAATCACACAGAAACTATATTATTTCAATCACTGCTTGGCCCATTAGCTCTAGCTTCTTATTGGTTAACTCTTATATCTTAATTCAACCCATTTCTAGTGATCTGTGTATTGACATGAGGCTGTGGCTTACCGGCTAAAGTTCTGGCATCTGTTTCCAGTGGGGCTACATGGCTCCTTCTTGACTCTGCATTCTTTCTCCCAGCATTCAGTTTAGTTTTCCCCACCTAGCTCTGTTCTAGCCTATCAGGATAAGCCAGTTTTATTTATTAATTAATCAATCAATCATATTTACAGCACAGAGGGGAATCCCACATTAAATAAAAAGGAAGGTTTTAACTTTAACATGGAAAAATTTCATATAACAAAACAGTTATCAAGCAAGAATTACAGTTATGATATTTATATTTATTTTATCTTTTATCATGACTAAGGAAAATTATATCTATTCTTCAACTCCATCAAAGACTCCAGAAGGATATAATTTTACCTAAGTAAACAGGAAACATATTGTCAGCAACTTTTAAAACTGTAGAATTGACGAAGACATCTTGCTGTCTGGACAGTCACCCAAAGTTCTTCTGTACCACTGCAGCATCCATATTCAGCCTACTGGTCCATAGTGTCCAGCAGACTTTTCCATGAGGCAGGAAATTTCAAAGAAAGTTCCGCCTATATTGGCAATTTGTCAGTCACTTTTTTCTGTGTCCTGCAGGATGTCTGACAGACTCTTTCTTGAAGCAAAAACTCTGAAATACTGTCTCACCTTCCTGAGGCAACTTTAGCAGTCATTTTTCCACGGGTCCTGCATGTCCAGTTCACATAGCATACCTAATCAAGCAGTTCAGGCAAGACCAGTTTATTGCCCAAATGGCTAGCAAACTCTATAAGGAGCCTCTTCAGTGCCCATCTTCCTCTTGAAATTATTGCTGTTGCCAGGAGCAGATGTATCTCATTGTCAAGAAAAGTCCAAAGTCCTTAAAACATTTTAAATCCCATGTTCTGTAGTCTTTGAAAGGTTTGTAGAATACCTATCCATTTGAAATACATCTCTGTACATCTAGAAAATCTAACTAACATGACTACAAGCTTGACTATTATAGATGATTATCTATTAACCTATATTTCTTAATTATACACTACATTTTAAAATGAGCCACACGAACACAATACCTTAAGAGCAGATATATATATATATATATATATATATATATATATATATATATATATATATATAAAACACCCCTTTAAAAATAAACAAACATTTATAGACAATATTTGGGAATATGGGCATAGTTCTCTCCAAATTGCTTCCTGCTATTTTTGGGGTGAAGTAATTTTTGAGGGGTGTTTAAGGTGACCTTTTGGGTTGTCCTGGTCAATCAAACCTCATTAGTCTGGAAGGATTCCACAGGTTGTCATTCTCTGAGAAAATAAAAGAACCTCTTTTCTAAAATCAAAATATCTTTGGACTCAAATGCTGAAGTCAAGATATCTTTATGTTGGTTTAACTTAGCAGTCCATACAATTAAATGTCTCTCTCTATTTAGCTCCTTTACAGTCAAAAAATTCAAAGAAAACACAATAATATACATAATCCAGACTCCTTGTGAATTTTCCATCTTTACATGACTTGTTTTTACTCTATTGCTTTTTAATATTTATTTTATTGTCTTTTCTTCTTTAATCTATGACTGACTGTACTCTTTTATATTACATTTATTGCTTCTTTACTCTTTTTCTTCTCTCTCCCAAGCCTATGCATATTTATCTAACACTGTGGCCCATTTAGAG
Organism: Ondatra zibethicus; assembly: GCA_004026605.1. NCBI lineage: Eukaryota > Metazoa > Chordata > Mammalia > Rodentia > Cricetidae > Ondatra > Ondatra zibethicus. The sequence goes on along the minus strand of PVIU01013304.1, from coordinate 34,002 downwards.
AACCAGGACTGTTTATGAAAATGCTAAGCACTTCTTAAAATCCTAAGCTGCAGCACTGCTAGGGGAGATACAGCCCTGCCTGCTTGCCCCACCCAGTTAAGCATGGTAGAGCTGTTTGCTGCCTCTGAGAACCATGTTCACAGACCCATTTTTAGGCACGCGGCCAGTCTATGTTGCCATTAAGCAAGTTTTAGCACTCTGTTCACAAGCCCCATTTAAATGTTCCTAGCTGGACCTTGTTAGAGTTTGTTGGTAGCATGGCCCATGAAGCTTCAGTTTCAAAACAGTGTGGCTTTTTCTCTGCTACCACTGAGTCAGGAAAACCTCTCTTAAAGGAGCCATGCCTCTGCTTGTTTCTAGCAAACAGAGCCCACCCAAGAAAATGCCGCTACCAAACCATGTTTAACTCTGTATTTTTTTTGTCTAGGATATCTTTTTAAGCTTTCCCAGATTTTACATGAATTCAGTTCACCACGTTGGCATGCCAATTTGTTTAAGTAGGGCTGCTTGTTTATTTCCCAGCCACCCAGCATCTCAGACCCAAAATAATCACACAGAGACTATATTATTTAGATCACTTCATGGCCTATTAACTATAGCTTCTTATTGGCTAACTCTTATATCTTAATTTAACCCATCTCCATTAATCTGTGCATCACCACAAGTCTGTGGCTTACCAGGTAAAGTTCTGGTGTCTATCTCCAGTGGGGCTACATGGCTTCTTCTTGACTCTGCATTCGTCCTCCCAGCATTCAGTTTAGTTTTCCCTGCCCTGCTCTGTTCTAGCCTAGCAGGCCAAGCCAGTTTTTCTTTTATTAATTAACCAATCATCTTCACAGCATACAGAGGGGAATCCCACATCAGAACAGCATCAAGACACATTTTACATTTCAAGTTACCATATAGTATGGGACCCTTTATTTAAGTGACCAGAAAAAAATGGAAGAGAGTTGATGGCAGGGAAATGAATATAGATAGATAGATAGATAGATAGATAGATAGATAGATAGATAGATAGATACATTCATGAAATTGGGCAGGGATGATAGGCTCTGGGAAGTCTTTGCACAACAAAATCTGTAGTAATGAGGAGCGTGTATGTGTCTGTGTGCCTGTGTTGGGGGAACCTCATAGGGCTTACCCTTAGACAAAGAACTACAGGTACCTAAAGACTGCTAAGAGAGAAGGAGAACTCATCTTCCCAAGGGAGAAGTCCCATAATCAGCACCCAATACCAAGTGGTCAGCCCCTAAATCATATACACAAAAGCAACACTAAATAGAATAAGCATGTTGTATTTATATATTTATGTAACAAAAATGATTAAAGAAAAGAGCTCATGAACTTGAGAGAGAGCAAGAGAGAGGATATGGGAGTGGTGGAGGCGGAAGAGGGACATAATGATACAATTATATTTCAATTTTTAAAATTGCCGAGAAGTATATATTTATACAAGTATGAAAAACAAAGTTAGAGGGTTAAAAAGGTGTTTCCACGTATATCAAAGAAAGAATGTTGGTAAACATTAACGAAAGCTATAATTTCTTTTCTACCACAGCCAATAAAATGAAAACAGAAGCATATAACAAAGGGAATAAAAAACCAAGGAATAACTGAAAATGTTTTGATCCTCACCTGTATCACATCATGTGTAATCTGAAGCAAAGGGAAAATTCATATCTAGTAGACAGGCAGGAATGTATGGTTTTCTGCTGTCATGTTGGTAAGTGTGAAGAAAGTATATCTTTACACACTTGGGATTGGCTGTTACATAGAACAAGGTGGGTGGGATATTATCAGCCTTGAATCCTACACCAGACCATTAAGTCAGACAGGACACATAAGGGTTTGCAAAAATATGACAAGGTCTGAAATTCCAGCAGAGTGTGTTAGCACATATCATATTTGCTGGAATCTATGTGGTTTGCATAAAAGTTAAAAAGAACCATTTCCAGTCAACGTTAATTCTTTTCAGTCTTAGATATGATGTGGTTACCATGGAAACAGGTTTTTAAAGCAATCCTTCAAAAGAACACCTGTGTTGATTAGCATGCCTCTAAACTACACAAGCACTACCAGCTCAACGTACTTATATTTCCTCTGCTAACTCCTATATTTCACCTAGAAAAAGATAAATAATTTGCCTCATAACCATTTCAGTTCACTCCAAGATGTCTCCAATTGATGAACAAGCACATTTTTTCATGATTTCCAAGGACAGCCAAACAAAAATTCAGTATAAATACACTCACGAATCCTTACCCTTTTTCTCTCAACACAAAGGAAGTCTTTCAGAAAGAGAGATGCTGCAGTTTGGGGGAAGAAAGGAGGCTGGAATAGAACCTTGAGTAGAGAAAGTGTTCTAGAGAATTAGAATCCACCTGGTGCTCCAATAGCCGAAGACTGAAGACTGAGCTGTCTCCTTGGTGTTTCCTTCTGGAAATGAGAGGACGGTAACGACTCAGGGCTCATTGTCAGTCAACCTTCTCCAACCAGAGGCCTCATTTCATCTAACACAAATGTAAAAGCAACGGTCAAGTCTGGTGCCAGTCTAGTGCTGGCAAGTTTTAGGGCCCTGTCACAGTGACACAGCCCAATGTGCCCACTACAAGCTCTATAGGCAAATGTGCCTAACAATTGGGATTTCAGGAACAATCTTTATAGAGATGAAATTTGAAGCCACTCTAATGCTGCCTGGCATCCAGGAGACTGACCTTCGCAGGGCATGAATGTGATGGACGAGTAGCTAGTGCCATGAGAAATAATTAGCAAAGTAAGGAACTTTAGTAGAGTATATAAAGATATGTCTGGACACAGATAGCTACTGTCTCTCTTGTACAATCTTCTAGTGATGGTAATTGTGTGTGTGAATGTTTTATTTGCATATGTATGTGTGTGTGTTTGTACCTCTAAGTGTATGTTTGAGTATTTAGATGTGAATATGCATGTGTATGTATATGTGTGTTTGTAACTGTACATGTGTGCGACTGTTTATGTGTGTATGTGTGAATATTTATCTGTACAAATGTATGTGTATATGTGTGTTTGTACCAGTACATGTGTGTTTATGTGAGTATGTGTGTGTATTTACATGGTACATGTATGTGTATGTGTCTATGTTTGTATGTTGTAAGGAGGGGCTGCTTATTCATTTCCAGGCTGCCCAGGCTCCCAAAATAATCACACAGAAACTATATTATTTAAATCACTGCTTGACCTATTAGCTCTAGATTCTTATTTGATAACTCTTACATCTTAATTTACCCCATCTCCATTAATCTGTGAATCACTATGAGGTTGTGGCCTACCAGCAAAGTTTCATTGCATCTGTCTCTGGCAGAGGCTCCATGGCTTCTCTGGACTCCGCCCTTCTTTCTCCCAGCATTCAGTTTAGTTTTCCCTGCCTAACTCTGTTCCACCCCATCAGGCCAAGCCAGTTTCTTTATTGACAATGGTACTCACAGAATGTAGAAGGAATCCCACATCATTTGTACCTATACGTGTGTGTGTGTGTGTGTGTGTGTGTGCACGCATGCATGTGTGTTAAAGGAAAGCATGACTAAGAGTTCAATTCAGACTTCACAGCACAGTAATATCATCAAATATAAAATTATCATACAGTATGATTTACATGTGTACTAAATTTTTCATATACAAAAGTTATCAAGTTGAAAAATCAAGATCTATCCTGAGAACTGGAATAGATAAGACCTGCTGAAATTCTGGAAACACATTCCTGGTTTTTCTGCATTATGATACTCTGCTGTTTTCTTTCAGAAAATATTAGCTCGTGCATGTTTGTGCACACAGGAGTGTGTGTGTGTGTGTGTGGTGTAGGTCCAGGTCCAGCTTGGGGTTCCTATTGCTGTTAAGTCAATGGTATCCTTCAGTACTTAATGTGACATAAGTTACCATAGCCAAACACTGTCATCGCCTCCCAGCTCAATCCTCACATTAACCCTGGGTATCCAGAACCACAGAACTGAGAAGAGCTGGTTTTATTTAAGTGACATGTAAGAAATTGGGTCACACCATCTTGGAGGCTTAGTCTCAGGATGCTCCAGCGTGTTATCTGCAAGTTAGAGACTCAGAAAAATTTCAGCCTAAGTGTGAAAGCTGAATTATCATGGTTCTGAATAAGTGTGAGTCACATCCATGCCAATCAAATTCCAAACCCAGGGAATTAGAGAAACTTCCACAGTCCCACCGCAAGTTGTCACCCACCCAAGCTGTCTCACAAACCTACATTTGAAGGTCAGTGGTCATGTCCTGAAACTAAGCCTAATCAAGTCTATAAAATCCTCACACAGACAACTGGAAGAATGTGAACCATTTATATGGGCATTCCAAGGCTCAGGCTAGCTGTGGTGGGCAATAAAATCTCTCTGCAGGTTTGTGGGTTTGAGCTCGTGGTGCATAGCTGGATGGGGCTTTTGAGGGAGGTTGTGATGTCTTTAGAAGCTTGTGCTAGCTGTCATAATTGGAGTACTGTAGGGGATTGGCATTAAAGGCTATAACTGGGACTTACAGAGGCATATAGGCTATTGATGTTGCCCCCGGTTACTTCCCAGAGGTCAAAGGTAAGCCCCTATTGCTGAAGGTGCCAAATACTTGGATCGTGGCTTGGAAGATTTGAGTTGGATCTGGACTGAAAGCCTCCTCTCTGGGGTCTAACTCTCATATCAGCAGAACGTGTCATACAAACATCCAGTGGACCACAGTGCTGGCATAAATTCAGATGGTAAAGACAGCTCAGAAGATCCCGATATGAACAAAAAATTCAATAGGAATTGGACTGCAGGCCATCCATGTTACATTGTAGGTACACCCCAAGCTATATTCTTCCCAGATCCCCGTGCTGACTGTCAAGTCACCACATCAAGGAATTCAAGACTTCTGTGAGGTGGTGTCTTTATGTATTCCAATGAGATGTCATTAAATCTCTTCCAATTCTTTTTGAACAGCTTTCAAAATCTGAAGAGAAAAAATGATTTGAATATTCTGAATCACAGCCATTCACTGGGATGCATGCGTTCTGATTTCATCTTTTATTCTTCTGAAAGTGTAATGCAGAATACATAAGGAATGAGTACGGAAGTTTCTAGGCCTTCCCCTCCCACCGCCCCATGGAAAACATAACATAGAACCTAGAAGGATTAAAAAGATGGTTCAGGAAGCAGCCCCTTTATGAAAAATATGCAGAGGATAACTTGGATTTTAGGATTCTCAGAAAGGAATATGATTTGCTTCTAAAGAGGACTTCAAATAGGTGAACTTTGAAACACAGACATTTACACCAGCACGATCTGCCAGCTGGATGTGAAGGCAAACACAGACATCTGAGTTCTGAAACATCTTATTGCTAATGAGCAGGATGACTCGGGTGTCCTCATCAAAGACATCATCTGCTGTTTGCAGAGAGAGAGCTCACGTCCTGCAGAAAACTTTCTTAGGTCTCTATTTGAATCGTCTCAACTGGCAGTAGCCCCAAGTCTGCATCAGAGGCTTTCGTCATCTATCAGTCAGTGCTCAGCTCACTTCTGCCACTTCTGTGACTCCAGGAACTGACTTAAAAAAATAAGTCACAGAGTAAAAAGTTATGCTGCCCGTTTACTCACAGGAGCATCAACTGAAGAATGGTTCATCGCCTAGGTGCCACACCTTTAAAGGAAACTGCTCTCCATCCTCCAGAAGCTTTCAACTGTCAGCAGCCCCCAAGCTAGGAGCTTCAGAGTCCCTCCTTTCTCCATGCTGGAATCCTGGCTGGCTTCATCTTGTTTTCATCTTGTGCAAACACCCACAGACACTGTCCTATCATACCAGAAGATGCTGTTGCATTTCAGTGCTCTCTGTCCTCTGGATACTGCAAGCTTCTGTCTACAATGGCCCTTGAACCTCAAAAGGTAGGGGTAATATGGATATGCTTTAATTGCCTTGGCTGATAGGAGGACTTGGGGCCCTGGAGTACCTAAAGAGCAGTAAAAGCTAGCTTAGCAGTAAGCATGCATTCATTCTCTGTCTACTCCTGACTGATTTGTGGGGCTAGCTGACTCCAGTCCTGTCCCCTTGATTCCCTGTAATAGAGGACTAGAACATGGGAGTGTAAGCTAAAAGAAATTCCTTCTCCTCCAAATCTCTCTTTGCCAGAATATTTATCAGAGCATGGGAAGTGAGACTCAGTCAAGTGCGTCATTAGGAATTTCTTCTGGGCCAGACTTGCAAAGCACATCGTCCTTGAGGGGAACTCACTCCCTATGGTTTCTCTCTGGTGGCCTTTGCTCCATTCACAATCCTCTCCCTATTATTGTTGTTTTTCCACTAAATCTCTCTCTGAGGATGTGCATGTCAGACTGTCTGGTGCTATTTAACAGCCTGTGGTTATTCCATGCTCTTGTGTGATTCCATTTGACCTAGCTTTTCATCTGCTTAGTTTTTCAAAACACAACTATGTCATCTGCTGATAAATAGACCTCCAACTCTCCCCTCCCTTTTTGTCATTGCTGACATTTTAAGCTACATGGTCCTTATAGATCTTCAGTCTCTGTCCAAATTCCCCATGCATACTGGCCACTTTCCCCCATTCATGAATACATTAATCGCAGTTATTTGAACCTTTATATTTGGAGAACTGTTATACTCTGTTGTTCTAGTACTCATCCTCAATAACCCTACCCCCACGCTCAGTCTAGCAGGCAGATTTTTCTGAATTTCTTTCCCCTTCCTGGTCATGGTAACAAAACTCAGCCTATGTCCCATATCAGAGCAGCTTTCCTCATTCCCACAGTAGAAACTTAATAGATAAAAGGCCATGAGCACGGCAGTGATAGACGGTGCTTCCATGGGTGGAGAGTGATTTTATCTTTGGCCTAGTGATGATGTTCTGGGCTTGAGATCATCTGTTGTCCTATCCCCTCGCTGAATGAGACTTTACCCCTTGTTAGACACCCATCCGGGAAAGGTCAGTTTCTAGCCTTCCCACAGACATACCAGCTCCTCCTCTGAGCCTGGACCAGAATAACTTCCCACGATCTTCTGTCCTACCTCATGCTTCCTATAAGCACCAGGTAGAACTCTCTGAAAAGGAGCATATTATGGGTAGAGAGTTCCGAGTCTAGGACTCTGGGGGCTGTGTTGTTGTTCACATTCACACTTTAACAACTAGATAAGAACTTATCTGACTTCCTAGATGTGTGCATGGCAGCCATGCCTCCCCCCAGGACTCTGCCACAGCTGAGCCATGTGTATAAATGATTCACCTTCATTTGACAAGTGATGAGGTCGTCTTTCATCCCTGAGCCTGTCCTCTCGCTGAGCTGTGACCTTAGCTTTCTTATGAAAGGTATTGCCATGGCCTTTTATTATAGCGTGCTTTTCTTGTGTTCTGTGTGAAAACAGTGCTGTCTGTGACTTTCCCCAGACATTGGTGTGTATTTACACGCTAGCCGTGCCGATGCTGACATCCCAGTGTCTGATGTTAGCAAGAGCCAACAGGGACAGACTGGTAAAGGTTAAAGGACAAACCGCCTGTTGGGAATTCCTTATGTCATTTTAGGCATGCACTGAAAAAGGGGGCATACTCTAGCCTCTTTGGGGCAGGAACTTGCCATCCACATTCAAAGATCTCCAGGGTCTTGCAATGTATACTCTGAGCCAGCCGGCTAATGCCTGCTGACTTCTGAGAGCTCTCAGGATCCAGGCCTGGAAGGGTTTGCTAGTACAGAGGCCAATGGTGGTGGACTAGAGAATGGATTTTAGTTTTTATATTGTTTTTATCAGATTGAAGACAGCAAAGGAGATTTAGTTACCATACTTCCAGGGAGGCCTTATGACAACAGCATCAAAATTACAAATCTCTTCAATATAACGTAAGTATTAATTTGAGTGTGTGTGTGTGTGTGTGTGTGTGTGTGTGTGTGTGTGTGCTCAAAAAGACAGAAATTTCCCAAACTCTCTCTAAGGCAGTTCTTCTCAACCTCTGAGTCATGACACTTTTGGTGGGAGGGGCTCGAATGACCCTTTCACAGGCTTTGTCTAAGGCTATTGGAATACACACATATCCACGTTACAATCATAACAGTAACAAAGTCATAGTTATGAAGTACCAATGAAATTATGGTTTTGGCTCACCATGACGTGAGGAATTGTGTTAAAGGGCTGCATCATTAGGAAGGTTGAGAACCTCTGCTCAAAGGTATTAAGAAGTTTCCTATCTATTGCTCATGTCTTCCTGTTGTTTGTTCAATGCTATCTCTCCACAGTAATGATTGCGGGTACAGAAGATGCTCTGGCCAAACCCAAGTGCTCCTCAGACTCTGGTGAAGTAAATTCCTCTTCCCCACAAGCCCCCTCTCCGTCAACAGCCGTTTCCTAAACTTTGCCCCCTGTGAAAATGGAAGCAAGCAACGGCAGTGACAAAGCCCACAGAGGTAGGATTGCTCAGCTGTAATGCTTAACAAAGCGAAACTCCTCCAGGTCCTGCAGTCAAACGCCAGTTTGCTGGTTTAGACGGAGCGCCAGTGCCAAACACTAATGTTTTCCCCTGGTAACTGCCAGCCACAGATGCACCCTGATGAATGTCAGGAACTCTAAATAATGAGGGAAAGTCCAAGGAACCAGTTAAGCGGTACCCTGAGTGTTGTTTACAAGTTACTCTGCAGCTATTACAGCAGCGGAAATCGATAACATACAGATCCTGTCTGCCAAGCGGCAGCTCTTTATCTCTCTGGGCTGTGAGGGTTTCTGGGAGGTTCAGTTTCTCTCACCCTCATGCTCCAAAATAGCTGCCCCATTTTAACTGAAGACTAATACAGTAAGAGAAATCCTGTTCAGTCTCGGTCTTCTTCCAGAGACTCGGATGATTAGCATGCCCGCCCTTTATAATTTGTTGCTTGTCACATTGTTGGTACAAGACACTCTCTATTGCTATCCCACAGACAGCCACACTGGTGAGAGCTGTGGCAGAACAAGAGTTTATGCATCAAGGCATCAATCTCAGTTATAAGATCTCTACCTTCGTGACTTTAAATAGCTCCCAAGGTCATGTATACTAACATCATCATTATCTATCTATCTCTCTATCTCTCTATTTCTCTATCTATCTATCTATCTATCTATCTATCTATCTATCTATCATCTATCTATCTATCTATCTATCTATCATCTATCTACCTATCCATCATCTAGGTAGCTAGCTAGCTATTTTTCTATCTACCTAGCTATTATCTATCATCTATCTATTATCTATCATTTATCTATCTATCATCTATCTATATATAATCTATATCTCTCCAACCATCATCTATCATCTCTATCCAATCTAGCAATAATCTATCTAATCTGTTTATCATCTATCTTCCATCTATCATCTATTTATCTAATCCATAATCTATCAGCTATCTCTCATCTATATCTATCTATCTACCTATCTATCCATCTATCTATTTTGTGTGTACTTATCTGTGAGAGTACAAATGCCCACACGCCATAGCACATGTGTCAGAGGACAAGTTTCAGGAGTCAGTTATTGCTTCCTCCTTGTTGAGGCATTGTCTGTCTTGCTTCTGTTGTTTCTTCTAGACTAGCTGGCCTGGTAACATCCCAGTGATCCCTCTGTCTCTGGCACCCACCTCACAACAGAGGTGTTGAGATTACAGATGCACACCATCCAACTAGGCCTTTTCTGTAATATGGTTTCTGGGGATCAAACTTGGATCCTCAGGCTAGCATCGCCAGTGATTTTACCTGCTGAGATTGCTAACCAGCCCCAACAACCATCATTTTGAGAGTGACAGCACTGGCATATGGCTTTGGAGAGAAGACAACAAACTGCACAGACATGAAGCCGCCACACGATGGACAACTGCAACTCTAGAGGGCTAGCGCCTCTCTCTAGGACAGTCTTCAGAGACAGTGAAAGAGAGTCCTCTTGGCAGGTAGAACATTGGCATTCACATCTCGTTCTTACATTCCTCAAGGGGAGAAATAGCCACATATGATCATATCCAGCGGTGGACCACAACAGAGGCTTGGGAAAAACTTGAGTCAAGAATGAGTAACAAGGGAACTTACAGTGTGTGAATGGACATTTATGACTCGGCAGAGAGGGTAAGGACACACAGCTGTCCTGAGACCTCAGTAGAGGATTTAACGCTCTGCGCATAGGACGACCCTCCCTGTAGATCCCAGAGCCTCGCCACACATTCTTCTCACTCAGTCATCTGTGTTCTGTCAACAAAGAGCCATAATGACAGAGAAGGGCATTAGGAACTTCATGCGCCATGGCTGACCAGTCCATTAGTATTAGGTCATACTCATGACAGCCATGAGTATCCACTCTCCAATGACAGACACCAATAAGGAACACCGAGTATAAAATGAGCCCTCTGTAGATTTATAAAATCTTTTCTCTATCCAGTTGGCCTAGAATCCCACTGGTTCACAGCTTCTGGTGAAGGTAATCTCTGTCATTGCCATGTCTCCCACCATCTAAAGGCAGCTGGTTTGATTGGAAAATGATATATTCAACACATTCTTAATGACAGCTTGGTATCATGCCTTGTAGGTCTTTGGCAAGGTTTACCAGAAGGATAAATATGTCCCAATGAGCATCCACTGATGATAATTTTCTTCCACAGGGAGGATTCTGGGTCCAAGAATCAGGGATAGAAAGAAAAGTGCCATTTCCTATCAGCCCTTGCACTCCAGCAAGCCCAGTGTGTGTTTCTTATTTCAGGGACCTTATGCTTTGCTGGCCTAGATGTTTCTATTTTAAAGGAACAAGTGTTTCTAACAGTAAATCCAAGTCTGATTCTCGACCAACTTGGACACCTCTGTCCCCTAAATCAGCAACCATATGAACGAGTCCCCATTCCCCCTGGGTACCTAGGTCCTGACTCTATGAGAGACTTAACTGCTGCTCCACAATGAAGCTCTTTAGAAGGTTTCTCAGCATTGCTGTGTTCTGGAATTAAGAAAAGTGGGAAACAACAATCATAACCACGCAATACAGGTAACCAAGGGAGATCCAGAATCCCGAGGGGCAAGGCCCAGTGTGCTCCCACCTCTTGAAGAAAGCCAAGCATCTCAAGTGCCTACTAAAGGTGAAAGAAGCATGGAGAAGGCCGTGGTGAGAGTTCGTGATACGCACACATGAGACCTGAGGTCCACGCAGAAGACGAGACTGTGGCCATCCTCTGTCTTCTTTAACTCATTGACAATCTTTTCTCTGAAATGATTGAAATGATTGGGGCCAGGGAGACTCACACTCTGTAATCCCTTGGGGGTTGGCATAATGGCATAGTAGCATGATCTTTACTGCTTAAATATTTCTAATCCAAAGGTCTGAGTTCTAAAGTCTTCCAGAATCTAAAGCCACTCTCTAATGTGATATCATTACAACTCTAGAATGTCTCACATCTTAGATTTTGTGTTTTGCACAACTTAAATACATTTAATTATTCTCTTTTTTCCAACCAATCACATATCTGCATCACCTATCACAAGATGTATTTATATTTTATCATAGTGTTAAATATGAGCAAAGTTAGATGATAACATTCAAGAAGATTTTAACTTACTTTTCTAGCAAAGGTGCTGTTAATGGTTATTGGTTATTATTTTGGATTTTTTTCCTTGAATTAAAACAATTATCATTTACTACCCACTCTTATCTTTATTTTGAACTTAAGGGAAGCTTATGAAGATTGAGATAGGTGCCGTGTTCACAAGAGCAGAGTTTTAACTGTTAATTCCATGTGTAAATGTGATTGGATCACAAGTTGCCCAGATACATGACTAGACATTGTCAAAGGCTGTGTGTTTTAAAAGGATGGTGTTTGACAATGATGATAGTGCATCATACTAACTTCTTGTCTCACTACAGTGAGGAACTGTCTGCCAAAGCATCTTCATGAAGGATATGCTTGCGTTGGCTCACAGTTTGAGTTCATCACGGAAGAGAAGGTGTGGAACAGCGGGGCATTCTGGCCACACTGTATCTGTAGCAGTGAGGAGGCAGAGTGACAGATGCTGGTGGTCAGCACACTTTCTGCTTTGTATTTAACCCCTGTGTCCGTGCTATCTGCACTACAGAGTGCATCTTCAGACCCCAGTTACACCTTTTCTAAAATGACCTGAGACACAGAGAACCATGTCACCTAAGTGAGTCCAAATCCTGTCAAATTGACAATCAATAGTAAGCAAGAATTCAGGAAAACAAGTTTCCCCTACAGCATGAACGCCAGCGCCAGAGCTAACGAGAGATAACTGAAGGGAGAATTCTGTTAGCTCCCTGGCTGGTGAGTGAAACACCATCACTGATCTTCCTTTGACCTTAGGTTAGGACTGCCCAATTACCTCTGCTAAATCTAGGTTTGCAGGTAGAAGGTCATGGCAACCTTCAGCCTCCACAGCTGTATGAACCAATTTTCATAATGAGCCATTTTATACAGGTTCAATCTCCAGTTTTGAGTTAAATGCCTTTCTTATTTGTCCTATATGTGCCTGCTCCCTCCCCCTCATATTAGCCATTAATTCAAATGCAGCATAATTGCCAGGTGGCTTTTCGGTCTGCTGTCCCTGTAATTCTGGAAATGTACATATCTTTCCCTTGTAATTGTGCCTGTGGCATCCGCCACCCTTCCCTGTAAGAAGATGCTCAGAAACTGTCTGCTGCATGTATTTAAGTTTATCTTACATGACATAATGCCTTAGAGCGGCCATTCGAATTACCAGCTAGCTCGGAATAGAATAAAAGGGTTAGGCAAGGTCATGTCTTGTACATGCTTAAATTGGAGTTGGAAGACTGAATTTCACATGAGAAATCTTTCAGTAGTGTTTGGAAAATTAATCAAGCACTGTTATAAGTAAATGCAAAATGATAAAACCACATAAATATTTTACAGAGAAATTTAAAGTCTGCCTTTGGTTTAGCTGAATAAATCTAACTATCTGTATATACTATTGTTCACAAGTTACAAAATGTGTGTGTGTATATAGATAGACAAACACACACACACACACACACACACACTTCTGTTGAACATGTCCCAAAATCTTACTAATTTAACAAAATTAGTTACTTGATACTTCTTCAATACTTACCCAACCCATCCTTAGTAGAAATGGGTAAATGCCAGACCTTTGATTTTAGGAAGATGAGAAAATAATATTGATATGCCAGCCAGAAGGATGCCTCTGGCTTACGTAAAACAAAATAACAAGGTTAGATTATGTTACAAATGCAAACAAAAGTTGATGAGTCCTTAAACGTGCTGAGCTAGGTATGATAGTCACATGTACAATTGCTGTGTTCGGGAAAGAGGCAGGTGTACTGCCTCAAGTTCAAGGGCACCCTTAGCCACTGTCTCCAAAACAGAAACAAAATAAGAAATGTGTATCAGATATTGCTTTGCTGCTTGAAAGGTAACAAGGCAATTCAAGGAGAGACAAACATCCCTTTCCTGCTTCATTGTATCAGAAATGACTCTCAGAATTACCAGTGATGTATTTAAAAATAACTTTTCAAAACTGTTGAACCGTGGAGCCAAGAACATAGTGAACTTCTATTAGTCGGCTTTGATGGGGTCCTACAATATGCTTGACAAAACACAAGGAGATAAACTCAGAGAAAGACAATGATGTCTTCAGGGTGGATTGTTGTACCAGTCTGATGAAGGAGATTTCCCAGCTGAGGGTCTCGCTTCCCAGATGACTCTAGTCTGTGTTAAGTTGTCAGTCGATGCTATGACTTTTTGTAAACCCCAGCAGGCATGTGCAAAGTGCTAAAGACTACCTGTATGCCAAGGTATCCAGACCAGCCCGTTATTCTGTAACCACACCCACATCCTTGCACAAGGGCGCAGATAGGACATCCTCGACCTTCCCAGGGCAAGTTGGTCTGTGAATACAAATCATTAATTAGAAGCCCCATTCATAGACTTGACTCTACTCTCTTCTCTTTGATTCTCCCCTGCCTTTACATATTCTATTTAATTAAAGGTGACTTTAGTGCCACATGTAGTTTAAATACACAGTACAAATAAATTGGAGCTCTGCCAATTCAGTTTCCAATTGCAGCATCTTGTAGCCAGTATTAACCAGTTTTCTGTTACTATAACAAACACAGCCTAAAGGACGACGTGTTTCTCTGGGTTCTTGTTTTGAGGGCACAGTCCCTCACCACAGGAAAGTCACGAGGGTCTTTTCACAGTCGAAGTGCAGAGAGAGATGAGCACTCGTGTTCAGCTCACTTTTTTCCCCCACTTTTATTCAGCCCAGAGTCCCAGCCAATGGAGTGCAACGCATATCATCTTTCACCTCCAACTACACCTCTCTGGAAACACCCTCACAGACACGTCCATGGGTGTGTCTCCTGGGTGATTCCAAATCCAGGCGGGTTGACAATGATGAACAGTCACACACCCTTTTGTACAACACCATGACCAGGATGAGGGCACAGGGAGGCAAACGTAGGTTTTCATGGCTATTAGGCCACTCTGGGTTGTCCCTTTCCCATGCTTTCCCATCCAGGACTTCCTGCCCATGTCCATCCTTCCAGGCATCCAGCTCCACAACTGGGAAGTTTGAGGGAAAAGCAGAATTTAAAGAACTCATGACCACATCTTGTCTTTAGTCTTGAGGTATCTGGACCTGGACCACTTGTTCTTCACCTTCCGGAATGTTCTTTTGTTTGCTTTATTATAGACCTGCCCTGTGGAGCATGCTTAGTAGAGACATACATATATATGTATCTAATAACTAAGACACACACACATATATATATGCATACATATATATGTCTTAGTAGACGTACACACACATGACTGCTGCACTTTCTCTGGGGAAGAGGCTCAGCTTGGCTTTTTCCTTCTCATTTCTAATTTGACCTCACAGCTTGTCACTCATCCATCCTAATGTTCCCATGCATCCATGAAGGATCTTGGTATGGGCCTGTATATGCAGCTTTAGAGATGAGCTGAGTGCATTCAGAGCATCTTCCACATCACAGCTGAGGGTGACAAACATATAAAAGATAGTGCTCTCATGCATGTCATTTATGGTAAATATGATAAACTCTCATATTCCTTCTCAGGTGTACATGGTGGTGGGGTCAGGGTGCTTTGTTAAGGAGAAAGGGGCTACCAGCCTGTGGGTATAGAAATGATGCAAGGGAGGGAAGTCTATGAGGAGTCTAATGGATACCAGGGAGATACCCAGATTTGTGTGTGTGTGTATAAGTTGTTCTTGATTCCTTCATTTATCCGTCAGTCTCCAAAAAGAGAGTGTAGAACTCACTATGGATGTCATCTAGACATTATTCTTCTGGAATCATGTCCCTAGTTTTTCTTGAGTCTCTGTAACCAAAGTCATATTGTCTGCTAAATCTGCCATGGCAGAGCATTTTAGTTTGGGTGTTATAAACAATAGAACACTCTGGCTTTGTAGCGTGTAGTCTAGAAGTCTGGCTTTGAACTCACAGAGATCTGCCTGCTTGGACTGCTAGAATTAAAGACACATACAACCATGCCTGGTTTCCTATTGCCTGTTAGGAACTAAGTTTCCTACTAGGATAGAACCACATAGAGTCAGTGGTCAAGTATAGACTGTATTGAGTTGATCAACTCCGTCTTTACGGTGAATCTCTACTAAATAAAAAAGGAAGCTTCTGGAACTCTAAAGGTATCCACCAAGTTCATGTACTTGTCAGAGGAAGCACCCCACAAACACTCTGCTTCCCTCTTTTGCAAACATTTTCCTTCTCTGTTTTCCATGGGTTTCTTTGAGACACATCAGTCACTAATGATTGAAAGGATGATGCCAGTCTGGGCTAATTTCCAAAATATACTACCCAGGACACCTTCCCTAAGGTGAATTGCGAAGTTAATACTGTCTATTGCAATCAGCTATTACATGGACCAATGTAAAATCTCCCAATCCCATGCTTCTAAGCCTGACGACCACACACATCCACAGTTAGAGAACAAACTTGCTTATTCAATGGCCTCTTATATTTCTTTGATCAACCATCCCAAAGACAGTAGATCATCTCATAGTTCTTCTAAATGGCTTTTGATTTCTATCTAAGATATGCTGGACAGCACTAGTGAGACTGGGCCTTGTTGTGGAATATCACTCATATTTCAACTGTTTGACAGTCTTCATGACACCCTGCTCCAGGATAGCTACTGACACACCTGAAGTCTAGCCATAAATCCACGTTAGCTCACACAGCTGCCCTGCTCCCATGTGCCCTTCTAGCTACTCACAGACTGTCAGGAACACACATACTTTCCAGAACTACCATCCCCATACAAATATTATTTGACTTAGCCCCCCCCTAAGAAATTTACAAAGGTCTGGGGTTCAAATCCAAATTCAGTGTATATACCTGAACTATCACTGAGGGCAATGGCTATAATCAAAGACAGCTCACTTCAGAAACAGGTGCCTCAGTTTACCAAAATGTTGGAAACACAGGCTAGGTAATGACATTATTGTTAAAAGCCAAAAAACACCCTTCTATCTATACTTTGTTGCATTGTAAGGATTAAAACATAGTGAAGGAAACACCAGTGTTTTTCTCTCAGATCTACGTAAGAGAATGCTTTGGGAAGGATGACATTCTGGAAATATTAGTTGTCCATGAGACTATCAACATGGGTGAATAAATCCATCCTTGGAAAAGCCAGTCTCCAAAGGAAAAGAAGGACGTCATTTGTAGTCTGTTCTTATGCAATTAGGACAGTGTTTTCATTTGTGTTTCTGTTTTTCCCTTTATGCATTTATTTTTTTCCAGAAGAGTACAAATGTTTTTGAGGCTTGTATTAAATATTCTATGAAAAATTCAAACAACCAACAAACAAAAGACATCCAAGATAAATCACCAAGACGAGAGATTCGGGAGAGGTTAGGCAGCTCTGGCTACCTTCTTATAAAACTGAATGGAAAGCAAGAGTTCTGCTAAAAAAAAAATGCTCAGTATAACACCTGGTATCTCTGGCCCCTAGAAATGTGTGCATGTCTTCATTTTTTTTCTGCAACTAAAGATAGAATGATTACTCTACTATACCCATAGATTGGTGCCTAACTCAACTGTCATCAGAGAGGCTTCACCCAGAAACTGATGGAAGCAGATGCAGAGACCCACAGCAAACATAGGGCAGAGCTTGGGGAACAGCATGGAAGAGGTGGAGAAGGATTGCAGGAGTCAGCGAGGTCACGGGTATCACAAGAAAATCCACAGGACCAACTAACCTGGGCTTATAGGGAACCTGCATGGGACTGACGTAGGAACTACCTTCTGCACATATGTTACAATTGTATAACTGGGTCTCCTTGTGAGGCTCCTAACGATGAGAGCAGGGGCTGTCTCTGACCCTGGTGCCTAGTTTGGGGACCCATTCCTCCTATCGGATTTTCTCATCTAACTTTAACAGAAGAGGACATGCCTAGTCTCATGGCAACTTGATATACTGTCGCTGGATGATGTCCACCCATATCTGAAAAGAAAGGGAGGAAGAGGAGGAGTGAAATGTGGGGGTTGGGAGGAGAAGAGAGGGGGGAAAATCTGGGTGGGATGTGAAAACAAAAACAAAAATCTAAAAAAAAAAAATTATAATTACGGTTAATTCTTCACCAATGGTATTTTCCAACAGTCTTAGAGTTTCTATTGCTGTGGAGACACCATGACCACAGCAACTCTTGGGAAAAGGAAAGTGATTACTAGTGGTGGCAACTTACAGTTTCAGAGGTGTAGTCCATTATCACCACGGCAGGGAGCATGGCGGCTGGGAGTATGGGGTGTGTAGGCACACACAGTGCTAGAGATTTCTACATCTTGAGCCAAAGGCAACAGGAAGTAAACTGAAACATTGGGCAGTGGCATGAGCACATATGGGACCTCAAGGTTCACCTCCACAGTGACACACTTTCTCCCACAAGTTCACACCTCCTGATAATGCCACCCCCTTTGGGGGCCATTTTCTTTCAAGCCACCACACCAGCCGTTTCTTCTCAAGGTGGTATGTGTCCACAGCTAGTGCTTGGCATTATGGTCTACATACACACACGGGAGTGCCTTCAAATACTGCATTCTATCCTTTGTTAAGGCAATGAGAAATCCGCAGATTTTCCTACCATTTGATGATGACTGACCTCCGAAAACCTGTGTATTAAAAGCTTGGTCCCCACCTTAGCATGGTTAATAAGTGACGGGAATGTCTTAAGAGGTGGGACCATGCTGGATATATCATTAGGGCCAGGTCCTCCCAAGGCATGTATGACTGGCCTCCTTAGCACTCTGTGTGTTTCCATGGGCTCCTGCTGTGTAGAACACACCCCTTGCAAACACAAAACAGTGGGGACAATGGATAACAGTCTGGAAATATCAATACCGTAAACAAAATAAACCTTTCTCTTTCAAACATTGATGATAGTCTGCATTTCACCGCTACCGAAACCTGACTTTCAGGCATGTCTTCATACGAAAATATGATTTAAATTGTGTTTTAGCAAGAATGGTCCCCTCGCCTGAGGAGAAACTGACCACAGAGGACACAGCTGGGGCAAAGACGATGACTGGAAAGTGACTGCCGTAGAAAATTTTAGGAGAAAATGATGAAGATTTGAAGCAAGGTATTGGAAATAGAAAGCAAGAGCAAGGCAAGGACAGGCAGACAGATGGATGGGACAAAAGTGAGACGAGAAAGCAGTGACATCCATTGCTGCACTCAGGGTGCATAGGATAACATCTCTGGTTATCTCTGTGTATAAGTTGCTCCCTTGAGATTTAGCTCCAGATGACAGCCTGAATCATTGAGATTTCTCTGAAAAGCCTCCCAGACTTCCACTCTGGGAAAGAAACCTTCCACTGTCCAAGACAAGAGATGTCTTCTCAGTCTCTGTACAGAAGACATGTAATCTATTGCGGGGATGCAGCTGATGGAAGCATGCAGGCAGCATGCTTTATGTTCCTGTCTCAGACACTCACGCTACTTTTGGCTTTCCCACAAAGCCCACCCACTGAGGGTTGACTTACAAAGACTTACACACACAAGCTATTTCTATGTGTAATTAAATAGACTAAAAATTTAGGCTAAAATACATTGTAGCAAATTCTAAGTCACTTTGTTTCTCCATGGGATATCTGAAACAGAGACACTGAACACAACATAGTAACTGGTGTGTTTTGTCATGTAAAAATAAAATCTATCTGAACTGATGAAAAACTATAAAAATAAATGAAATAAAATCAGGACAAATGTGCCACGGGATTAAAGAGAGCAATGCAGGCTCCCCAGGAGCCTATTCACTTCCAAGAATCCAATAAAGGCCAGGACTTGAGCTGAGCTTTCACAGACACTTCTTGGATTTACTTCCTGAAGACAAAAGTGAAACGAGAAAGCAGTGACATCCATTGCTGTACTCGGGGTGGGTCCCTACATCTCTGGTTATCTCTGAATATAAGTTGCTCCCTTGAGAATTAGCTCCAGATGACAGCCTGCATCATTGAGATTTCTCTGAAAAGCCTCCCAGACTTCCACTCCGGGAAAGAAACCTTCCACTGTCCAAGACAAGAGATGTGTCCCAGGTGTGAGGGAGACTATCAGCACCTACCCCATTCAGACTCCTAACTACTTTGGAATCTCAGGGTGGACTGGACAGGATATCCCACCTTCTATGATTTGAAAGCCATTGAACTTGTTAAGGCCCCTGTGACACATTCAAGTCCTTGTGACTGCCGTATTTGCTAAAAACAAAGAAAAATCAGAAGCTGGAATCAAATGCTCAGGGGTATAATCCCAGACCAGGGAGTGCACCCAAGCTTCTGGTGGTACATGGAGGGGTAAGCAGTGGAGTTGGGAGAGGCCTAAGTTGGTAAAACTCAAGGACTTTGGAGCTATATTTGAGTAAATGACCACTTTCCCCAGCCTAAAGAAAAACTGACACAATAATTACTTTATTGATTTTAAGCACAGGTATATGGGGGAAAAATCATACCTGGTGTTTTTAACCTAATGATAGTTTCATCTTAGAAACAACATAGCAATTGTAGAGGTTTGCAAACACACACACAAAGCCAAAAAGGCAATGTTAAAAAAATGGTCACAATGAGTCACACAGTCCATAAATAGTTGGCATCTATATCATAATTTATATATTTTAAAATATGTTGGTGTGTTTGTGCATTGAGCTGGTGTTTACAGTTATATATATTATTATTCTATATTATTATATTCTAATTAGTATTCTATTTTTCTTTGCTTGGTATTCTTCTGAAAGGGTGCTCTTTTACAAGCCTTGAAAATGTTTATTTTTATTGACACCAAGAGATAAAATAACATTACATTTCAGTATTTATTTAGATAATGTATTGGGGATGTGAGCTCTTTCTACTATGAACCACTTCGATAGTCTAAAAACTATAGGTCTAAGCAAGCTTAGGAATAATTGCTGGGATAGACCTGGGGTGATGGCTGTAGTGTACACCTGAAGAAGCTAAACTATCGGAATGAAAGCAGAAAGAACGAGCATTTGTTCTGCAGTGACAAAGTGATACAGAGGCAAAGCCAAGGCTCTTGGGTAGACAGACCTGGGTCTGGGCTCCGGTTCTGTATGCTGCACAACAAAAGTGGATGGGCTTTCAGTTATTCTTTATATCTGGAGTTCTCTTCGTAATTTTGACAGTGGAAGTCAAAATGGTGAGGCCTTCTCATTTATTATACTGAGGAATATGAAATATCACTCATTGATTTTAAAAAAGCAATGCATGAAATCAGCACTCAATACTTGCTAGATTTTCATTTTCAAATAAAATTATATCCTGTGTGAAAGGACTTAATTTTTAACTCACATCTGCATGCTTAGCTTCATATAAGATTCTGTCTGAGAGAGTAGACTGCCTCTGATGTCCAAAGATGAACTGACGTAGGGGGTTTGCCTTGCTATGTGTCTACTCTTTAAACTGGCTTAGAGATTGAGACATAAATATGTTGCACGGAGCGTGGTAGAGAATGGCCTTTGTGCCCTCAAAGACAGTGGCCGACAGTGGAGTGCAGGTCACACATTCTGAGGTCCTGCCACCCAGCTTTCCAGATGCTGCACCAATAAATGCCCAACAGTTCCATTGTGCTCTAGAGATGAGAGAGTGGTCAGGGTGGGGTACCTTCAAGGCAGTCTTGAGCCACGGACTGAGACTGTGAACCTGAATTACTCATAACCCATCTATAGCTGTTTCCAAATATTGCCCAGTTTGAGATTGAACGCACTGACTTGTAGCTCTGTCACCAGGGAGAGGCCCAGAGATGCTCGATTCTAGTAACTTAACCTCCTTGATGCATGGCTATAAAAGATGATCACTTAAAGTTGCATATTTTGACTTACAAAATGGTATAAAATTCAATTATCCTTTTTTATATCTTTACACTTATTTATTTGGTGGGTATGTGCATATATGCATACTTGGCATAGTCTATGTACAAGCTGAAGAAAGAAGAGAATTCCTGGGCATCAGTTCTCTCCTTCCACCACGCCCATCCCAGGCTTTGACGTTGAGCATTCAAGTGCCTTCACCTTCTGAGCCATCTTGCCCACCCTACTTTGCTTCACTACCGCAGTGTGAACAGACCGCAGATTTGTTTTCCCACACAGAGTCTCATATAATCCAGGCTGACCTCACACTGGCTGAATAGCCAAGGATGGCTTTTAGTTCCTGATACGAGCACTTCTGCCTCCTGAGAGATGGGACCATTGGTATATTGGCGTGTACAACCACACCTAGGTGGTTTTCACACACAGATCCAATACCAATATGATCAGTGGTTCTACTTATTATGCACCAGCCATGCCGTATATCTGAAACTGTAAACACCAGCTCAATGCACAAACACACCAACATATTTTAAAATACATGAATTATGATGTAGATGCCAACTGTTTATGGACTGTGTGACTCATTGTGACCATTTTTTATCATTGTCTTTTTGGCTTTGTGTGTGTGTGTGTGTGTGTTTGCAAACCTTTACAATTACTTTGTTGTTTCTAAGATGAAACTATCATTAGATTAAAAACACCAGGTATGATTTTCCCCCATATTCCTGTCTCACCTCCCATTCTCTGTTTCCACAGTGCAGCTGCCGCTCAGCTTCTGATCTGGTGAACTTGTCTCAGAGATTTCCCTATTTGGGTTTATAAACTACCATAATACGCTGCCAAACACACTTCTTTCCTAAAATGTTCACGGGCACAAGTTCCTCCACCAGAAAAACAATTAGGCTCAGCCTTCATTGATTAACTTTACTCTGAATGTAGATGTGCTCTGAAGGCTGTGTGTGTGTGTGTGTGTGTTTATGCTGTGAAGTGTGTGTGTCTGTGTGTGCTCTGAAGGCTGTGTGTGTATGTGTGTGTATGTGTGCGCATGTGTGTATGTGTGTGTGTATGTGTGTGCTGTGAAGTGTGTGTGTCTGTGTGTGCTCTGAAGGGTGTGTGTGTCTATGTGTGCTGTGAAGGGTGTGTGTGTGTGTGTGTCTGTGTGTGTGTGCTGTGAAGAGTGTGTGTGTGTCTGTGTGTGCTGTGAAGAGTGTGTGTGTGTATGTGTGTGTGTGTGTGAGTGTGTGTCTGTCTGCTTCTTGCGCTGCATGTCTCTGTGTATCTGTATATGTATCTGTGTGTTTCTATGTATACAATCATTAAGAATATAGAGTAATTTAGAACAATCAATCCTGCAAACACTGTCCTTGGAAGCATTCCCACTTGCCACTGAACCTGAGCACCTTTCTTGACTTAAAACCATGTGCGACGTGCCTGATCCTAGACGCAGGTCCCATGGTGTAGGAAGGAGGCCACCCAGAACCAAAATAATCACACAGAAACTATATTAATTAAAGCACTGCTTGGCCCATTAGCTCTAGCTTCTTATTGGCTAACTTTTACATCTTAATTTAACCCATTTCTATTAATCTGTGCATCACCACAAGGTCGTGGCCTACAGCAAAGTTTCAGCATGTTGGTGGATCCATGGCATCCCTGACTCCACCTTTCTTTCTCCCAGCATTCAGTTCTGTCTTCCCTGCCTACCTAAGCTCTGCCATATCAACAGGCCAAGGCAGTTTCTTTATTCATTAATTGTAATCACAGCACACAGAGGGGACTCCCACATCACCATGGAGGAAGCAGACCACCTTCCACCATCATTGCTTTTGGTTATCCACCTAAAGGACTCCCTTTGTTTTAGATCCTTTACTTCTCATGGTGCCTTCAGTGGCCTCAATGGCTGTGATGTCTCTGCAGTGCACCCAGTGACACATATGGTGCCTTATGTGGCCTCAATGACTGTGCTATCTCTGCAGAGGGGGGCACTCAGGTGCTTTATGTGGCCTCAGAGGCATTTTTTGATGCCCAGAGGAGGAAAACTAAAGACACAAGGTAGTTATAACATTCTCCAAGGACGCCTGCTAGGAAGTTACCCCTTGAAGAGAGACTAGCCCCCGGCACACCCCCAGGCAGAAACACGGCTCCATCTCTCTCTAATCGCCTGCTTCCAAGCTTTCCCCAGGAATAGGTGCTCACATTTTGGAACCAAACTGAGGACTCCCAGGGATGATAAACTGGAGATCCTTCCCCATTCACCTTCTAGGGGTGCATTTTCCTAAGTCCCAATCACTGGGGAATTTGGCCACTGACTTTAGTGATGGCTAGCTATTATCTACTACTTCTCATAGATTCATTCCCTGCTGAGTGGGGTCTGTGTGTAAGTGTCAGGGTCTCCTGGTGGGGCCTGAAGGCAATGAGTGACAACCCACTTTTTAACCTGAGCAGCACAGTAGCTACAAATGCTCAGAGGTCTGGTGTTCAAACCCACAATGAACAAAGATTTCACCAATGCTCACACGACTTGATCATGTCCCTGGGGCAGGCACCATTTTCCTTCAGCCGCCTCGTGTGACCCCAGACCAGCTCAACCGAGCACCGTGCAACCTGGGGTATTCCCACTTTCACACCAAGAAAAGTCAGATGTGATTTGTTAAAATCCTTCCCATTCGGAACCCAAGAATCCCCTGACTCCAGTGCCGATCTCTTGGCAAAACTAACTCTTTCAGGTGGCTAAATGAATGTTTTTGTTTGTTTCATGCCTGCTTGAAATAACAATGCTTATTTGAAAGAGTAATGCTGGGCCAGCTTTTCCTGCGGTGTCCTCTCAGCACATGCCAGGCCCCAGGAGCTCTATAAGCTATCAGGAACACCTGCAAGCCACAAGCCTCTGCACTACACAAGTGTTGGCTTACTAAGTAGGCTCTGATATCACCCCATGATCACCAATTACAACTGGTGTAATTGATCACCTCTTCACAACTGCAGGCTAATGCCATACCTGTAAAAAATTTAAAAAAAAATTAAAATTTTTTTTTAAAAAAAATCACCACAGAAATCCTTCTTCTTGTCAGCTATGCTGCCTGAGTGAATCAGTAAAGAGAAGAGCTTGTCAGCAAACTTCTAGGTGACCATGTAAACCACAGCTTCTTGGAGATGGACGTGGCTTCATGACCATATGCCACATAGAGCTCACAAGTAAAAATGAAGTGTCTTGATGTCACCAGAGAGACCGATGCTCATGACACCAGAATGATAGGCTATCCGTTGCTTTGGCCCTAAAGTCAAACTTTTCGGAAATAAAGGGTAAGATTGGGTCCTGCAGCTACTGCCCTGGGGGAGAGGAGGGAGCAGGGGGTGAGTTGGGGCTAGCCTCGCCTTCAGAGTGAGACTGTCTCAAAAACTGAAACAAATGAAGGAGGACAAATGAAACCATCTAACTTGGGGAAGAAGGAAGTCAATAGATTACTCAACTAGAACCAATCGGACTCTAATGGATGAAAGTTCAGTGTGACCCCCGCCACAGACTCTTGGATGGGTCTAGAATCAAGCCAAACTGTTAGAATGCTCTGTCTGATTTTGATAAGTGCACATTGAGAAGAGGAATGAGAAAAGGCCTATCACAGCGTGATCCACACAGGATTCTAACTATGCAGCTTTGAAGACTCAGAAGTGGGGCACTGGGAAAGCATTGTGAGAATGAAAATCATATACATTGCTCGCACAGGATGAGGGGCATACTTCTTACACACAAGGGCTCTTTTAGTCTACATCAGGAAGCTTAAGCTCCGTAAAGATAACCTCTTCATGAGGGCCAGACCAAGGGGAAGCCACAGTGGGGTGTTGCTCTCTCAGCTTCCCCAGAGGTGCCCAGAAGGCCAGTTAGCTCCAGACTCTCCTCAATTCACAGTGGTCAGCACACTTGTCCAAATATTCTTGGAGGACCTGACTTTTCAAACTCCATTTTAAAGAAGGGGCTTCATCTTAAGCCATATAATGAGGTGGGGGCTGGGCGATCTCAGCTCCAGAAATGCAATGCCACAGCAGAAATTTGAACAGATGCCCTCAAAATGGCCAATTAAGAAGACAGGGAGCAGTAGCAGGGTCATAAAATTTAACAAGGTCCAGATGTTCTTGGTAGGCATCCTGTCCTTGAAGATACCTTGTCAGTTATTAATGGCTCCTTGTTAGGTTTTCATGCCCCAAAATTGACCATGGGTTCAGAAACTACCTTACCCTAGTCCTTCCTTACCCAATCCCAAGACGACAGGACATGAACTCCCCTGATTATTACGTTTCCCCTTTAAAAGTTCTATCCTCCCAGGGCTCCCTGCCACACTTTCTGCACCCACCATACTGGGATGCTGAAAAGGTGTTGGTCCAAACTTGAGTTTGAATATTATTAAAAACCCTCATGTAATTTGCATCAGAAATCCAGCTCTGTGAATTCATTTGGAGACCAGAAATTTGGGCATAACAGTCCCAAGCGTGAAGCTATGGATTCCAACCAGCAATTCCTGAGGGCTATCTGTAAAGCCTAATGTAAGCGTCACATTGAGTTTCAGCATCAAGGCATTCAGGTGTTGAAGTCTCTGCCCAGGGTTTGGACTCACATGGGGATATTGGCAGCTTTTGTCACTAAAAGCTATGTGAAGCCATTGGGAAAAATAGACGATCCTATGCCACGATGTGTTAACAGCTAGGTGATAGAGAAGTGCTGGTCACAAAACCTACAGGACAAAGCCACTGATGATCAAACCCTGACTGTGGGGAATGCCCTGGCTCATCGGGACATTGAACAGAGCCCAGCCCCACCTCCATCAGACACTGGTGACACCCAGGGTTTGAGCTCAAGAATGGAAATGAAAGAAGTCACTAAATCGTGATTGTAGAAACTACAACCCCAAGAAGAGCCTGTTCCTCTGGGAACAGAGTGCATAGGCATCGTGGGATTTTGCTGTCAGGCAGTCTGATGGGCGTTTCTACAATAAGCAGGAAGGCCCAGATATCTTCACTTGCCACATTCTGTTGGGTGATGCTACTGCTGACCGACCATGGACCATGACTTGATCAGCAAGGCAGAGGGCTGGAGGCTGTCCTAGACTTCAGTTCATGACCAGCACCCCTAAAGGTACTTTGTTGTGTTAAAGCTAGAAGCTGGTCCTTAAAGGTAGAGACGACAATAAACTCAGCTGCCTCCTTTCCAACAATGTATTTTGATGCCGTGACAACATCCGAGCATGTCTATAAGGCATTTAAAAAGCCTGAAGTTCAGGTCCATCAGCATTAAAGAGCATAGGACCATAAGACTTATTTCAGCTTCTTGACAATGAGTATCAGGGGTTAAGAAGAATGTACATTCAACAAAGAGTTCTAAGATCATCCTCTAAAATCTTAAGAATCTTTTATGCTGACAGATCAGATTGCATGCAGACATTTGGAAAAGCTATGTGTTTGTATTGATGCCATTCGAAAGAGTAGGGAGGTACCACTCTCTCCTCTTGCTGGGACATAGAAAGAAACATACGTGAGTAACAGTAGTAAAAAAGTCAGTGTTTACAAAAATTAAAAAAGATGGGGGCCAGGTTCACTCTGTACTGGTGCTATGCTTGATTTGAAGTGAATTAAACCAAGAGAGCCCATGCCCTTGAGCCATTTATAATCTGAGATAAAAGGGGTGGGGGAGATATTGCCTTTTCTGTCCAAGACAATAAAAGAGATTGAATTCTTTGTCACAGAGCACATCTGTGACACAGTTTAGGGGGATTTACAAGAAAGCAAAGCAAGATTGAACTCCCTTGTGGGGGATCAGTAAAAACAATTGGTGTTACTCTCTTCTCTCCCTCAGAAGGCCACACCTCCCTTGAAATGGCTTGAAAGGAAATATTCTCTGTCCACAGTGTATTGGTTACAGTTTGAACATTTTTAGGTGTTATATAAAACACATGTGTGTCTTCCCATGTTTTATTTCTTTAAATGTGGTTGGGATGAAACTATCAGGCACTGTGTACAGACAATAGACCACGAACCAAATAACAGAAATCTCTGCCACTTGTGCCTACATGTCTATTCCAAACAGCAAAGTGCGAAGGACGTGTTGCTTGGCATTGGTTTTCATTATTAGTTGTTCTGGGGAGGGTCTTGGAGCAGGTTAGCTGTTAAGGTGAAGACAGAAGGGACACACAAGCAAGGACAATGGGGACACAGCTATTCCCAACCTCCGGTCTACTCAGGCAGCACCAAATATCAAGCAAAGGTACAAGGGAAACACATCAGCTTTCATTGAGTACATGTGTTTCCCAACATCCATCTTCAGAATGTGCTGTAGAATAGTATTTCAGGTGTGTGACTTTGTTTATGCTACATTTGTTTAACTCTGTGAAGCTCTGATTCTTTGCCTGTCTGAAACACCTGATGGTCTAATAAAGAGCTGAATGGCCAATAGTGAGGCAGGAGCAAGGATAAGCGGGGCTGGCAGGCGGAAAGTATAAATAGAAGAAACAAGAAAGAGGAGGAGTGCAAAACCTTCTTGAGGGACAGGAGGAGGGGAGCTGGTGAGCTGCTTGCTATTCCGCCTCTGGAGGGCAGAATTCTACCTCAACCTTTGTTGTTTTTTATCTTTTTCATTTTTTATTTTATTTTATTTACATACTAATCCCAGTTCCCCCTCCCTCTCCTCCTGCTCCTCCCACCTTCCCCTCTCCCAATCCCAGATCTATTCCTCAGAGAGGGTAAGGCCTCCCATGGGGAGTCAATGAATTCTGTCACATCTCCATGTTGAGGCAGGACCAAGGCTCAGCAAGGTTTCTCTTCATGGGAAATGGACTCCAAAAAGCCAGATCATTCATTGGGGATGGCTCCTAGTCCCACCGCCAGTGGCCCCACAATCTGCTCAAGCCTCCCACTGTCACCTGCATTCATGGGGGCTAGATTGGTCATAAACAGGATTCCTGGTTGTCTGTCCACAGTCAGTGAGCTCCCACTGGAGTTCGGGTAAGCTTTTTCTATGGGTTTCTCCACCCATTTGCTCATCTTGAAAGTTTCAGGCTAATGGACGTAAGTGGAAAAAAAGACATCCTGGGTGAGGTAAATATAGAATGTACTCACTCATAAGTGAAAATTAGACATAAAATAAAGGATGACCAGGCTACAGTCTACAGCCCCAGAAGAGCTAGGTCACCAAGAGGACCCCAAGAGAGACATACATGGATCCACTTAGGAAGGGAACTAGACATGATCCCTAAAGCCTGCATCCACTCACTGATGGAGCAGAGGCAGAGAGGTTAGGTGTGGAACTAACCACTGAACAGAGCCTCTGTCTAAGAAAGGGAGGAATGATACCTCAACCTTTGATTCCTGAGGTACTTTTAGAGGGACAGAGATTTAGATAAGTTCCTTTTTTAGCTTTGAAAGAGTCGGTGCCTGGGGTAACAGGATTTCCCTGACAGCAATGGAGTTGCAGCTGCTGACTAGAAAAGCCTTAGCTTCAAAGCAGCAACCATTAAAAAAGAAAACAAGAACATTTCTAACAGAGGGCAGTGTGTGACAACCACGCTTCTTTATAAGACACTATTTGTGCCCTGGACACTAGCAGCTACAGCAAGCTGGAGGGTCTTCATCAGAAATGGGAAACAAATGTCTTAAGGAAAATGACCTGAGTAGATTTCATGTGGGCAGGGGACTCGTGGAGCTCCTCCTGTCTCTCAGGTCCAGCCCGCATCTGCATCATTACCTAATTATGTCCCTGAGATTTCTCCCCTGACTCCCATAAGAGACTCCCAGTTTAAATGCACAGATTTTAATTTGCTACTTCTGTAAATATTTATTTTCTGTATTAAAAGACCCCAGCCTTGTAGTGCAAATGTTGTTCATATGTCGTCCTACAACCAGGTGCGTAATATTCTTCATCTGTCAAATAACTATGACAGAAGGCACCATCACAGTGAGCAATTGGGCCCACTTCCCTTAGACTCATAACGATAATGATGTTTACTGAACTAGGTGGACATGAGCTATACTGAATTCCTACCATAACTTGAGGTCTTTATCTCCCCTTTAGGAGAATGCCATTAGATATGAAGCAATGAGACATGATGGAGGTAATTTTTGCCTACCAGCCTCTCAATACAGCTGACCCCACTGAGAAGGGCACAGCTCTCCCAGATGTTAAATGCTCTGCCTGTGTTTCTTCAAGTTCTTTCAAACGTTTTGTTCCAAGACAGCAACTTATTTTCCATCTTACTCTACTGGCAGGAGCTTATCTCTCCTCCCTTTAACAGGAGTTTATTTATATCATTTATATATATGTATATATAATTTGTATTATATATATTTATCTTACTATAAATTTTGTATAATTTAGATGTATAATTATACCAGTGCTTTGAGAACTTATCCTCTTTGCTTTTCTGATGCTTGGTTGGCTTCCTTCTGCTCTTTCTCTGACTTCTGTTACACACAGTGGTGGGAGTCTCAAGGGCATGAGACTCCTAATCCCTAAGCCCCGATTGGTCACCTGCTCCCATCAGCTCTATGCACTCTGCCTACAACACTGGTCAAATTCTCTGCTTCATTCATTTTCTACCGATAACTGAAAGCTATCCCCCGTCTAATGAATGGAAGAAATTGGGATCCATGTCTCAGTCTGAAGGAGCTTGGTAATTGAAATACTCCGACAGCCAGGGCAGGCACAGAGCAGGAGGAAACATCCACTGCGCAGGTCATTTCAACTCTCAGGCCATTTTATGTGCTCAGATATGAGTCGTAAGCTCCTGGCTCAGCCTGGTGCTCCAGGATCTTCAGATGCAAAGATCATGCAAGAGATCTTTGACCCAATGTAGTCCAGCAATTCTAATCATTAAAATGATGTATTTCCAAGAAGTTAGATTTTTACTGACCGTCGTTAGTGTCATTTTGTGGGTGGCATTCAGATCAAGCCAAGTCCGTGCAGTGATGGCCCCCAGTGTAGAGAGTAGAGCGGGATACAATTGTTCCCTACTGAGAGAATATGTTACTGTCTTGTCAAATTGTTCAGCGTCTGCAGAGGATGAACTTCCGTGGGCAGCCTGAGAAGCATGCTCACTTATATGGCACCAAGGTTGTCATAGAAAAAGAGAGTGAAGAACTCCGGATTGCGTTCAGGAAAGTCTATTATGGTACTTAATGTTATGATTAGAGGGACGGTGATTTAAATCTCTGGATTATCAAAGAGAGGAAGAGAGCCCAGGGCCATTAACCACCACTCTGCGACTTTGGCTAACAGGATGTGAGAAGGATTCACTCGTCTCAACTCTTGGGAAAGAGAGGAAATATTCAATCTCATATACAAGCATCAGAATTCTCTATCTATTGTAGATGTTTCCACAGAACCACGTAACCACACTGAAGATTTTCAGAGAAGCTGAATGATAACTTGGAATATTACAGGGGCTTCATATTTCATACATATTTATATGTATTTCAGAAGGTGTTTGGCTGATTTCGAATACCTATGGCTCCATCAATATCTCTTACACTATGTCCTATTGGCATTTGACCCAGACTGTACACCCCAGCCCCTGGGATCTGCATGCACATGTGACCATTTCTATTGCAAACACTAATTTGATTGACTCCTTCAATGTTAATTACTTCTTTATCTTACACCATATGAAGATGTGTTCCAGCTACTCCATGTGTGAATAAGCATGAAACCACGTAGTTCCTTCGTAGCAGTATGAGAGGGGGAACATGAGGTTTGTATGGAGCTCAGAATATATACTTTTGCTTCATTAATAGGAAGATTCAGAATATCGCAATTGCACAAATTATGCTTTTCTATTTATCAAGACTTTTAAAAGAGTTGAGCACCACCACCACCACCCAAAAAACAAAAATGCTATCTATTGTAAGATCAAGCGCTTCCAGGACAGTGTAGAGGCATTTTTGTGTTTGTTTGTTTTTGGTTTTTCTAGACAGGGTTTCTCTGTAGCTTTGGAGCCTGTCCTGGAACTAGCTCTTGTAAACCAAGCTGGCCTTGAACTCACAGAGATCCGCCTCCCAAGTGCTGGGATTAAAGGCATGTGCCACCGCCGCTCAGCTTAGATAAGACATTTTAATATTAATCATGTAATATCATCCTACTTTACAACATGCTTTCCGTAAGAAATCAAGACGCACAGGAAGCTGCTGCAGAGAGCAAACAGCAAATACACAGACGGGAAGCGCCTGTGGCTGTCACGGTCTCTGCCCCACAGACCTCATCTGGCTGCAGAGGCTGCAAGAACATTTCCTAGGCTGTTGAATGGATGAGTCGATTAATTAGTAATCATTTATATTCTGATGGAAATAGGCAAACTAACCCATAACTGGGGAGAAACTGCTTCGTTATCTAACTTAGAGTGGAGAAGTTATCCGAGGGAAACCAAAGAGCGCTTGGAAAGCTGTCCGCATGGCGGGCATATGTTCCCCACTTCTTGCTCCAGATGGCTCTCCCTTCCCGTCAGTGGGTGAAGGGACCGTTGTGGGAAACAGAGCACAGCTCCCAGGCTCCACTCAGCTTCACTCTTATTTGTTTTTGCTTGGTATTGTTTCAACTTCATCTTGGTTTTTTTATGTACCATATTAATTTTCCTGCACCGTGTGAATGAGAGCGTGCAGCATTGCAGGACAAATGGAGCGAAAGCCTCCGATGTTCTGTTCTCTGCAGCAATCGGTCACAGCATAGGCGCACCTTGGGGCTCGCCACCATTTCAGCTTCTCAGAGCCTGGAGTGTGCTCTTAAATGTGCTTTTCGTAAGCAAATACATATTATAAACTTTTAGCCTAAAACAAAATTGAACCGATTGTATAACATCTCCTGGATATTACTTTTGTCCTAAGTATGGCGATCTCATAACACAATTAACAAAATTTTTAAAATGATAATGCCTCTACTTCTTTAGGCTGTCCTTATCACAGAGTCATCTGGGAAAAATTAATATATATTTATAAATTCTTCCATTACTTTAAATCAATTTGGCAGCTTCCTAGTGGTAGCTTAGGAACTGTCCCCCAGAGGCCCAGACCCTTGAAAACTTGGCCCCCTGTGTTTGCACCTGGTAGTGCTATTTAGGGGAGCTCTAGGAGGCGTGGCCTCACTGGAGGAAGTGTGTCACTGGGTACAGGTTTTGAGAGTGTGTAACCTACCCCACTTCCAGTTTATCCATCTGCTCGGCCGTCACAATAGACACTGTGAGCTCTCAGCTTCTGGCTCTGGCTGCCCTGCTTCCCGCCACGATGGAAACTAACCTTCTGCAACTGTAAACCCAAGTAAACTCTTTCTGCTCTAAGTTCTCTTGACCCTGGGGCTTTCACACAGCAAAAGAAACATAAGGAATACATCCCCAGAGGGTCCTCAGGAAGCAATTCACCCCATTACCTTTCGCAATGTCCATCATCACTCATTCTTGTCCATCAACTTGACTCAGTCTCTGCCCTCCTTGTGCTTCTCAGACGACTTCTACGCGAGATTATTTGGTGTAGTCTTATTTTCTTTGCTGGAAATTCAACCCTGTAGCCTCGCACATGCTAAGTAAACCTTCCAGTGCTGAGCTACAACCCCCAACCTTGTTTATAGTCTTTGCTTATAGCTCTTAGCAATATATAGTTCTTCTCCTTATGTAATTAGTGAAGAAGATGCTTTAAGAAATTAAATATATTGCTCTATTGCTAGATGTTATTCCAAAGATTAGTTTTATATTTAAGGAATAGATATTTTACCTCCAGGTTCTTACGGTTGATTACAGGTCAGAGCATTGTCCTACCAGAGCTATGCGGTGTTACAGCTCCATGCCTATGGGACTAATGCTAATTGAAATGTCTGCATTATGATGCAAGAGGACAGAAAGCCCATCAAGAAGTGTGAAGTGGCCTTTCAGGGCCATCCAAATGGGTACTGTGGCAGCAAAAATGACCTATAAATTTATGCATGTGTTCATTCATTCATCTAACTAAGTGTAGTTTCCCCCCTGGTTTGTGCCAGGTCTGTGCCACCACACAAGTTGTATTTGAAATTAGACCCTTACTATGTGGAGCTGACAATCTGTCAACAACAACACTGTGGCCCTCTAATTTGACAGGAACCCATAATGTAGCATTTATACCAGAAAAAAAAGTAGGGAAGGTGTGGAATTTTACCAGTGCTGGTGAGGCACGCACCCTGCAAACACCGTGCCCTCTCCTGAAGCTGTACTGAGATGTTTCCCTTCTGAGTTCCTTCCAGCTTATGCCTCAGGAACTGGGAAGCCTTACAAAATTATGCAATAGAGCTTAGGGAAAAGACTTCATTGGAGAAAAAAAAACTTAATGTGCCAAAGGATGTTGAGAAGAAAAAAGGTCTCCTGTGTTCTTCCCATATTTTACTGGACCTGGGAACCACTGTGAGAGAGCAGGACCCTACAGTAATCTTTCCAGGGCATTTGGATGGGGTGTCTGCTCTCTGAAATTGTGGTCTGTTAAGTTCCCAGCATTCACAGAGCCTGGGGATTTGTTAAATGCAAAGAGAGAGGGCAGAGACCATTGTTGCCAGGCCTCAGAAAGGTAAAGAGGAGGATGGGGGTGGGCCTTGGACTTCTAACAGGGCAGGGCACCATGCCCTCTTTCAAGGAAGAAGGGGGA